>MCFK01010145.1:0-22243 GCA_003610855.1 Erysiphe neolycopersici | reverse complement strand
TGGAATTATGAGCCGAGGATAGACTGAGATATCACGTGAATACGTGTAGCCTTGTCGCGTATACTTAGTCTATTTCATATGTACAGAAAAGGGGTCGAGAAAGGAGGGAGAAGAACGGTGCTAAGAACTTGTGAATAAATATATAAATATTATAATCGTAATTTACGCGCGTTTAACATTATCTACCAACAGATTCAAAAGTATCAGCGCTGGATAAGCTCAATAAGCACAGCAGATATACGTGCATATTTCGACGGATCATCAGAGGGTCCCGGACGCTCATCCTGAGGTTATATTCTTCGGCATGGAGGAGCTATGTTTAAATGAGGACATGGAAAGAACTGTACGACGCAAAGATCTTTGGTACAACTATGGCACTTTGAATTACTCTATCCATGAGATCGAATGGCGAAAATATTTCCGCGCTTCTTGATAAGCAGGCCGCAGTCATAGCTTTACAAAATCATCATCTAATATTCAATTATCAAAATTATTCCATAACTCAGCAAAAAGTGTAAATGCAGAGTATAGGTGAGTGCCTGATCACTCAAAAATTAGAAGAAATGAAGAAGCAGACGCGGAAGCCCGTATCTACCTGATAGAAACACTCAGCCTAGCTATATTACCTTAATCTACTTGCGCCGTTTGATGCAAAAACGTCGTCAAGAGCTGGTAGAAAAATGGTGGTACGACGTACGTTTGTCCGCCTCGATTTTAAGATCTGGACTTAAAAATGCGTCGCAGAAAGCCACCCGAATTAGCACCACAAAAGCGGCTACTACATGAATTACTGGCTACCAGAACAGGACATGCTGACTTTGCGGCGTATTATCGTCAATTACATCACAATGATGCCGAACTTGAGTGCGTCTGTGAAGGAGACTACTCCCACCCACTTTATACGTTGTAGGAGGCACGTAAATCAGGTACGCAAACTCCGAAGTGGCATGACGACGGGTGATTTCAGAAGGTAACTGCTTGGGCATGATTGCTTTAAGAAATTCACATAATTTGTTCGGATCACAGGTTGCTTTGGTAGCCAGACTTCTCACTCTTTCTCAGCTGGATGCGAGGAACTACTATATTATAGGGTGTCAACGTTTGAAATGGCGGGTTAGGAACTGGGTCGAGAAATGCTGAGCTAATCCTTTTATTTGTATCTTTTCTTTATACTTTCCTTATTGTAATTTTCTTACACTTCATGTTGACAGTGGGCGTGAACGAGAAGGACAGGCTTGAGGCCATAATCCCCACCGGCTCCTACGGTCTTGCACCAAAATCTGGACATGGAGCTTAAGGCTAGGTAGGACCTCAAATAGAATAAATAAATAGAGAATAGAGGGGTAAATCCTTTTGCCGATGGAGAGAAGAGTAAAAGCCTGGGTATATTTTTATTTTTCAAGAGTTTCACAATTGTGGAGAAGATAACTCTATGAGGGCTCACATCATGCCAATTTGGGACAAGTCTAAGAAGCTAAGAGCTAAGAATTATTGCCCCGCTTTATAGCTCCACTTGAGCCCGTGGTAAAAGTAGAAAATGCTAGTTACACTAATATATGAGAACCCAGAACGCCCTGTACAGGGGGAGATGAGAGTGAGATTAACAAGCCAATTCTTTTTCCACGGGGCGCGAATCTGATCTTCGACGCCAACGATTCAACCAATTGTATGGTCAAATTCCAGTTAGACGGATTTGACTTGCTGTGATAATACTTAATTGAATTAAAAAAGAACAATAAATGAACTCTATATTAATGAAAACGGCATCTTATTCTATTCACATGGAATGCAGCGATTCTTATCACATCCATCGCCATAACCATTGTACCAGCCACTGGTCAAACAAAAGAATGGGAAGCTGCTTTCGTTAGCAAAGAACTAAGCCAATCTAGGTAATAGAATGGCAGCTCACTTTCCTTTCCCATCCCTTCCATGTGAGCTACAGCTCTGCTAAGGAGAAACTCGCGATCTTGGTAGTGAATTTATATTTCTTTCTTCAGTATCTATTGGCTTAATTGACTAAACTTGCTCTAACTTTCGAATTTGGACAATAAATTAATTTTGGTCTTTACTCAACTTTCCTTTTTCGCTAGTTTTTACTGTCCAGCATGTGTGGCATATTTGGCTATATCAAGTGGGTAATTCTCATAATGGACAAACCTCTAGCAAACAGTTAGTTCCCAAATACTAATAATCCTAGCTATCTCGTCGAAAAGGACCGTAAACAAATCCTTGAAACATTGGTCAACGGTCTCTCTCGCTTGGAATATCGTGGTTACGACAGTGCCGGGCTTGCAATTGATGGTAATGAAAAAGATGAGGTTTTTGCATTCAAGGAGGTTGGGAAGGTTGCAAAACTTAAACAACTTATTGAGGAATCGGACCTAGACACTTCAAAAATTTTCGACTCCCATGCTGGAATTGCACATACTAGATGGGCCACTCATGGGCCACCATCAAGGGTAAACTGCCACCCTCACCGTAGTGATCCTAAATGGCAGTTTAGTGTTGTTCATAATGGAATCATAATCAATTATAAAGAGCTCAAAACCCTCCTTATTTCTAAGGGTCATAAATTTGAGACGGAGACTGATACTGAATGTATTGCCAAGCTTGCCAAGTACATCTATGATCAGCATCCAACTATTACATTTACGGACTTAGCTAAAGCCGTCATCAAGGAGCTACAAGGAGCATTTGGACTTCTGCTGAAGTCCGTACATTATCCGCATGAAGTAATCGCAGCAAGAAAAGGCTCTCCTCTAGTAATTGGGGTTCGGACCGAAAAGCGGATGAAAGTTGACTTCGTTG
The DNA here is from genome assembly GCA_003610855.1 of Erysiphe neolycopersici. Lineage (NCBI taxonomy): Eukaryota > Fungi > Ascomycota > Leotiomycetes > Helotiales > Erysiphaceae > Erysiphe > Erysiphe neolycopersici. The sequence goes on along the minus strand of MCFK01010145.1, from coordinate 19,432 downwards.
ATGTTGAATACACTGATGATGGAGCTCTACCCGCTGAAACAGCTTCGCAGAATGTAGCTCTTAAGAAATCAAAAGTTGGAAACTCACCTAATATTGCAAACCTACTCGCGCCTGCAGATAAATCACTCTTACACCGATCACAGTCTAGAGCATTTATGACCGATGATGGAGCTCCTATGCCAACTGAGTTTTTCTTATCCTCCGACCCATCCGCTATTGTTGAACATACGAAAAAAGTTTTATACCTGGAGGATGATGACATTGCGCACATTCACGAAGGCACATTGAATATCCACAGATTAACAAAAAATGATAGTTCATCTAGTGTAAGGACAATACAAACCCTTGAATTAGAGTTACAAGAAATAATGAAGGGAAAATTCGATCATTTTATGCAAAAGGAAATATTTGAACAACCCGAGTCAGTCATAAATACGATGAGAGGTCGATTGGACGTTGAAAACAAGAAGGTAACACTCGGTGGGTTGAGATCATATATTGCAACTATTCGTCGATGTAGAAGAATAATCTTCATTGCCTGTGGAACTAGTTATCACTCTTGCATGGCTGTTAGAGGTACCTTTGAGGAGTTGACAGATATACCTATTGCAGTTGAACTAGCGTCAGATTTTCTTGATCGAGAGGCACCTGTCTTTCGTGATGATACATGTGTATTTGTTTCTCAGTCTGGTGAGACGGCCGATTCCCTATTGGCACTACGTTACTGCTTAGAACGTGGCGCTTTAACTGTCGGGATCGTTAATGTTGTTGGCTCTGCAATATCACTCCTAACCCATTGTGGTGTTCATGTTAATGCCGGCCCGGAAATCGGTGTTGCATCTACAAAAGCCTATACTTCACAGTTTATTGCAATGATAATGTTTGCCTTATCTTTGAGCGAAGACCGCTCATCTAAACAGCAAAGACGAGAAGATATTATGGAAGGCCTCGGTAAAATTTCTGGACAAATTAAAGAAGTTCTAAAACTTGATCAACCCATAAAGCAAATTTGTGCTAGAACATTCTGTAATCAGAAAAGTTTGTTACTCTTGGGTCGTGGAAGTCAATTTGCCACCGCTTTAGAGGGTGCTCTTAAGATAAAAGAAATCTCATACTTGCATTGTGAGGCTGTAATGTCTGGAGAACTTAAGCATGGAGTATTGGCTCTCGTAGATGAGAATCTTCCTATAATTATGATTCTCACAAGAGACAGTATTTTCCCAAAGGCTCTTAATGCATACCAACAAGGTAAGCCTCTTATTTAATATTTTATAATAAAAGTTACTAATACTTGATAGTTATTGCTCGCAGTGGGAAGCCAATCGTTATATGTAATCCAAATGATGACGAATTTAAGTCAGAGCAGGCTGAGGTGATAGAGGTACCCAAGACAGTCGATTGCTTACAAGGATTACTAAATGTTATTCCCCTTCAACTCATGGCCTATTGGCTAGCTCTTGCTGAGGGTCTAAACGTTGATTTCCCGCGTAATCTAGCTAAATCTGTTACTGTGGAGTAAAAAAACAATTTTTAAGTACACACAATGATTCAAAGCAGTCGGTACAACACATTATCCAACTGGTGTTGGGATTTTTCCTTTTTAGTAAACTTATCTGTCACTAACGCTGGATCGGATAAGTTTGGTGATTACAAGATAAACTCAGACGCTTCCATAGTCTTTATTACCCTAGCTTGTGCATGGCCCAGACCAGTTTGTAATATATATTCTCATATACATTAATGATACGTTCATATTAAATTCAATACACAAAAAGTTGAAGATCTTTGTAACATGGTGAAAAATAAAGATATGTTATGCTTTCTAACGTAATAGTAACGATTCTAAAACGTAGTTGAAAAAGTGATATTATCGAGGCTAAACCTCAGACTTTTGTTATTCTAGCAACTTGATAGAGAAAAAATATGATGCTAAAATCCTGGAAATGGCGTCTCAATTATCGAATCAACATATTAAATTATGGGCTCGAATTAAATAGGAACAACATCAAAACTGCAACATCACAAATTAACTAAAACTATTGAGTATCTATTAGATTAAGTAAATTACATCAACTTAGCGTGTGTGTGAGTTATGATCTGTTCTTTTGCAAAAGTCACAAGTGATTTTATTAGGGTAAATTGCATCGGTGAGTGTTATATTGATATACATTGCTCGGTGATAAACCGCATACTTCAAGGAGGAAAATGAAGCCCCATGTAAATGTCGACGCACCAAAAAGACTAGTGGCATTCATTGGGGAGCATATCAACCCACCGAACGCATACTTATTCTTTCAGTCATAACTTCAACATTAACCAACTTAATACGGTATCCTTTTAGTTCGAGATTAATATTATAATTGAAAATTGACTCCTATTCTAACTAAATGACATGAGATAATTTAGCTGGATAAGCGCCTGTCTTTTGGTATGATCTAACCTCTCGCGCGTTATAGTATATTTGACAGCAAAGACAGATGCTAGTTGAGATGGGTTTTTTTGCGCCTCCTGAATTAACCTCCTCTACCATCATCACTGTTTGAGCTTACACTTATGTTTTAGATATCTTGCGATGTTCTGTTGTGGTGATCTAAAAGTGAATGGCGTGATTTTTGCCGCTGAGTGATAAAACCACGTTATATTTATTTGTTTCTCCTCTTTTTGTCGTAACTCCTATAGATAGGGTCATGGAAAGCAATACGGAATTGATATCAATACACAATTCTTTGATCTGACAACCAAAACAATTTATTCTTAAACCCTCCGCCGATATCAAAATTGACCCTTTTTGTATTATGTAGGCCATAATATAATAAATATCATCTGGATTATCATATCTTGTGAGGAAGAATCTGAAAGACGAGCAGCGCTCTAGACAATAATATGAAGCTATATATTTACTTCTAACCTACGTAGCCATGCATTGAATTTATATTCATAGCAATATTGCAAAAATCCTTCGGAATTTCTATGAATTTCAAAGGTGTTCAAATTTCTGCTACCCAATAAAAATTCTTTACCAGGCTGAATGGATTGGTGTTATATCTTTAGATCCTATGCCTAAAAATATATAAATTGAGAAATCGATGAGCCTGGCTTAACGCTAATTCCAGCATCATAAACTTAACACGAATCTTACTACGTCCCGGAACAACCTAATGTAATTGCAGAGTGCATACATAATTGCCACAAAAAATGAAGATGCCAACGATAAGTCTCTTACTCCTTCAAACAGAGACGCCCATTCGTAGTCATCAAAAACCTAGCCTAACGCACGACATGTGGTAGATGGGTCCTCATAATGCATTATGTTCAACGTATTACAGTTAGTAAGGTGCGAAGGTAAAAATGCTCACTTTGTCTTGGTTCGCAGCGCGCGCTAAACTAATCTAGTAGCCATTCTCATTCTTTCGTTTTTGCCAAACTCTTGTCTTACTTATGTCACGGCCCATTGGTTAATTCAAGATCCGATAAAGATCAATAGAGAACTTACTAGAATTCTCTGAGATTCTCCGAGTGCCCCGAGCAACCAAATACTTTACTCTATTCGTTTCCAAGTCATTCTAGTTGGTTCCTCTTTACAATAATCGGTAGTTTTCCCATTGGATAACTCACGGCTCTTACAAGTTCTATTCTCTTCTACCAACTTCTATCACTTTCATTTAACCCAAATCTTCATTATTGTTACTTTCCTTCATGTAGACGTTTGGTTAGTAAGCTGGCATTAGTTGCAGTGAGGAACTGTTTATAGAGAGCGTTTTGCCTTCAACTTCTGGCCAGCTCTCAGTCTTGTTATATATCTTTGATAGCTTAGCTTAGCAATTACGAACTTCTTACCTCCTTGAACCTTGAACCTTGAACTATTTCTGCACCTAACCCATATCCTTGTTACTCATAGCCCTTGTCCGTCCTACTCCGCTGTAGCCCTGTCCCCCGTCCTGTCATCCACAACCCGATCCGGGCCTCGGCAATCTCGCTTAATTAATTAACCGCTTCCGATCAACGGCCCGAACCCGACTACTCCCATCCAATTTAATTTAGGACATCTTACAAGTGTAAAAGGATGAAAATTCCCCGAACAATAAGTCACGACCATCTCCGTCATCTACGATTAATTCATCAAGTAAATGAAGAATGATTTTTGTGTCTGAGCAACCAGTGCCACTTGGTTCTTCGATTATTATTTTAATTCTACTCGATTTATTTCTTCATAATGGAATGACAACAACATCACCGGGGGCTTTTCTCTATAGATAGTATAGCCCATTAAGTGCCATACTATCTGAACAGGTCATACAGATCTTCCCTATAGTGTCATGGAAATTTCATCGTAATGGCCATCGACTGTTAGCCATGTGCGTGCGGTCAGACACCTTATAGACGTATTTTGCAAGGTACTTTATAGCTTGAACATCGCGAGCCATCTCGACACTAATGTGAGCATTCTACTCTTTTATCAAAAAAGGATTACAGGGCATCACTCAGCGTTTTTCAAACCGAAAGTTACCGGTGCCCGAAATGTCCCTAGTATCTGGTCGAGCATAATCAGAGTATGAATCTTCAGACAAAACTGTTTGATCACAACATATTTTGGGAAATCCTTTTGAGTAAATCCCGTCCATCATACATGAAGTATTATGGTATCTAGACCCGTGAGAACCATGTGTTAGACCTGTTCCACCCTTTAAACGCGTGCTACTAGATATTTACTAATGTAAATTTGAGAAGAAATAAGTAACGTGACAAAGTTCATTCCACAAGAGCTTGCAGAAATTGTTTCTATCCGGCAGCGCCACGAACGTGCTTGGCATGCTCTCATTCTAACTTGTACAAGTGTTATCAGTTAAATTGATAGTACGCTCGCCAATTTTGATGGACGAAATATTAAAAGAAGAAGCTGCCGCTACTCAAATCTATCTGTGTCAAGCTATTTCTAAATTTGCGGCACTTGATACGTTACCTACACTTCAATCAATCCCCTCCAAACCTCTCCTAAAGAAACAGAATGAAATTCTTAACAATAAACTTCCTAGGAAGCCAATAGTAGTGGCCATTCCTGTTACGATTCCAATATCGACGGCAATCCAAGGTCTTAGTCAGGCGACTCAGGCAAGAGAAACCTAACAGCACAAACAAGTTGGGCAACGTTGACACGAAATGGCCAAAAGAAAGCTCATGTAACAAAAGATAATACTGTTAAACTAACCCAAGCTATAAAGACTAATTATGTAAAACACTTGAATAACCCCACTACGCCTAATAAGTTTTCTCGAAGACAAGCTCCTGAAGGCAAATTGACACCCATGGCAATGCAGAATAAAGAATTTTCCTGTGTCTCCCGTAGGTGCACGAGTGACGGAAACTGTCCCCTGCTAGCATCCGCGAAATTGTGCTTAAGAAATCAGCGATCTCAGCCGCATCAATTGAATGAATTGAGACAGTTTACACAGGATTTGCCCTTAGCAAGTGTAACAAAGATACATAGGGGAAAATATTAGAAGAACAACATGATATCTTTTCTCTTTATGTCTGGTGCAAAACTAGAATCCGCTACGAACTGGGTGGGTATCAGTGATCGCACCAACAGTTCCAACACTCTTACGTACTTTGCAAGGCAAAGTTGAAGTTAATAAAACATTGCTAGCCGACAAAATCGAGAGAGTCTCCTCAGTAAGGTCTACGTCTACATTATTAAGATTATTTGGTCCTGACAACCCCGCTGCCTCACTTAGAACATGGATGGCTTTTTTCGCAAAGGCTCCTAAACCTGGCTTCAGAGTATTTGACGAATCTGGACTAGTAATGCTATTCAAAAAGACAAATCCTGTAATGGCCATCACCCCTCCAAAAATTGCTCAAGAGCATCATTATGTGGAAACTGCGGCTCGACTAAGCAAACAAAGAATTTATGTATGGCAGCTGCTAAATGTAGAAAATGTGGAGGACCTCATCGCTCAGATAGCCGTCGCTGTCCCCCTCGCCCAAATCGAGCAGGAATGCTCATTAAAGAACAACTAAAATCGCACAGACAAGCAGGAGAGCGCGAGGCTCTAGCTGTTGCCCGAGTAAAAAAAGTCAAGTTGAAGGCCGATTCTGTCGAAGAAAATCCATCTGAAGTAGTTAGAAGCCATAACACAGATAGCACTTGTAGCGGAACACAAGTGTCAACTATCTGTCGATGCGATGCGCTTATGAAAGGCAACCCACAGGGTCTTCGAAGTTCCCAACTGTTTCTTAAATTGTCAGACACGGCCTGACTTCTGAGGGACACAGGGGATGAAGAGGATATATGCTGGGGCGTTCACGACGTCAATTTAGTAGGGTCATGGCTGCTAAGGGAAACTAAGGTTCTTTTGCAATATAGATATTTAGAGAGGTCAGAAGAGTATAATGGTCGGCTGGATTTCTCAAAGGGTAATATAAGCTAAGCGTTCAATGGAAGACAGAATACAAAGCGTGAAGAATATCTATTGAGGGAAATAGGAAATTTATATACACAATAAGCAACCAAAGAGTCAGTTGCTATAGCAACAGTGGAAAAAAGCAGAAAACTAAATGAGCAGATCTGCGGAATTTGCCTTAGGCCTATAGATAGAAGGCTGTCACCCTTACGCAAATCTGTCAATTAATGTGGGAGGAAGGGAGGCAACACATGATATTGTGCTATCGCGAGCATATAAATTACAATTAGATTTCTTAATGATTCAAGAACCATGGTGGTCAAGGTATACAAAGTTAAATTCCAAATTGGACCGTCGTATACCGCTCACTTGTAATAACGCTTGACCTCGAGCGGTTACATACACGAAAAAGGAACCCTAAAATATCTATGCTATATAGATATTTCTTCACTCTGAGACGACTGGAGACTATTTGTAGGGAATAAAATTCCTTGCTCTATTATTTTTAACATACATTTTTCATTGACTAGCCTGAGTGTCTATACTGGTGACTGATAATTTTATATCTAAACCTTATTCGATTTTCTATTCTTGTAGCTCTCACCGTTACGAGTATTTCTATTTCGTAGTCATTTCTATTTTCAAACTTTTGTCAATAATTTATTCCACAGATTTGTGTATATAGTCTGGCGTTTGTGTAGAGGTTGATTCTTCACGCTTGATCTTCCGTTCTTTCCTTGACTTCTTAGTTATCTATTATCTGCTAGATAGAAATACTAATATATTTCCCCTTGTTCCCTAGCGCTCTTGAACCTCCAATTCCTTGTCCTATACTTATTTTTTGTCAACTAAAATAATCATTTGCCTATCGCCTATTAATTAGTTCCTTGCTTACACGTCTTAAAGGTACACTTGTCAGCTCATATTCTGATTTAATATATTTCTGGGTGGTATTTGGATAAGATAAGGTTTAGAATTTCTTGTACGGCTCCACTAGAACCTACGTAGTAGTTCAACCTTCTTTTTAAGCTGAAAATCTTCTTATAGGGACAACTCGCTGCTGGAGACTTTAATTCTGTACATTGGGCATACATAGTAACTTTGACGTAACAAGGTCATACGGTCAGGTTAGGGAAGAGGGGGGGGAATAAATTGAGATGTGGGCTAAGTTATATAATCTTCTCTTTTCCATAATTATTTGCGAGCTCACTCTCGTCGTGCCTGGAATGCCTTGGACCTATATATATATATATATATATATATATATATATTTTTTCATAAATGCCATGGAAAACTACGCATTGATAGATCGTGATGAATGTGTAACACTAGTGATCAAATTAAGATTTACCGTTCCTACGGCAAAAAAAAATATATCTATAAAAAGATTAAGATTACTGGAAAGGACAAGTAGAAGCTGTGAAGTCAATTTCAGATATCTCCAAGCTCATACCATGGGAGGAGGGTCCAGAAGATATTTAAAAATTTTCACCCATTCTCCTCCTCAATGACCAACTCGTCTCAGAACATGCAGAACATGCGAAAATCTTGCGAGGCTCCCTAGTAGTACAGCATATCAAGCCGATGAATGACAGTCTTTGTTTGCGCCCTGTCCAGTCTCAAGAAAAGCTTGGATTCCCTCGATGGAAGAAGTGACTTACAAAGAGGTACGGCCCGCACTTTAAGGAGTGGTAATACCTACCTACCTACCTACCTACCCTGGTACTGATGAGATATCTGCAAGACTTCTGGTTGCTTGCTGGGATTCAATTGGGCCACTTACCACTAATCCGTTTCGAGCATGTATTCAGCTTGGTCGCCCTTGTACCTCCCAATTAACAGAAGTTGTATTTATCCCAAAGTCTGGTCATGAACCGACATCAGTAAAAATATTGAAGCAGATCCCACTTCTCTCATCTTGAGAAAGGCTTGGAGAGATTGATTGCAAGAAGAATGTCATACCTAGAAACTGTGTCAGATTTAGTGGGCGAGCAGCAATTTTGAGCTTTGCAAAAGCGGCCATCTACTGGGCTTTTTTTTCTTGTGTAGTTTAAGACATCGAAGAAGTTCGAATGTAGAGGTGGGCTTCAACATTTTTCACACTTAACGTACAGGGAGCATTTAATGTGGTCTTATATAACAGATTTTATTCTTCGATGCACTTGTTATTTTATGAAAGACCGCAGGGTACAAGTGCGTTTCCAAGGAGGAGTAACGGAAACAAATAAGCTGCTCTATTGGGTACTATAACGATCACCTGTCTATCTCTTGCTTTTTCTACTTTACATGACCGACCTTATGCGTAGTGATACTAAATTTTCATGTTTCAGCTATGCAGGTGATATTAGTATTTTGGGGATTGAGCCAAAAAATTTATGAGCCTGCTACTTATGCTTAACATGAGGTGGATATTGTTTTGGGCTGAGTCAGAGAAAATGCTCTCTCGCTCGATACTAACTAGTCGGAGGTGGTCCAATTCCTGTAGATTCAATTAAAATCCAAGCGAATAGATCGACTATTAATTCTGATAAAAACATCCGATGATTAGAAGTTCACCTTGATTCAAACCTCTCCTTTAAACATCATTTAGCGAGCTAGTGTGCTAAGGCTATTAAAGTCGCTCAACATATCCAACAGCTCGAGTCAGTCAAATAGAGTGCAGCTATCCTCGCATGGCGGACCGATAAGAAGATTTTTGTAATTTTGGACAACCAAGCTGCGGTTGATGCTTTACAAACAGGTAAGTTATCCTCATCTCGGAGGAAAACACGTGTTTTTCACGACGTGACTTAAATATTAAGTGCAGAGATTAGATGAGTACCTAGCTATTCCATAATTTGTGGAAATGAAGAAGCGGATCCTTTAGCCCAAGCCACTTTACAAGCACTTTCTTTTCGTCTTCCGAATTCAGAGGAGATTTAATTAGCATATTTACGTCGTTTTATGCATCAACGTCGCCAAGAATTAGGGGATGAGTCGCGGCCAAAAGATTTTCCAGCTCGATATCGAGATCTGGACTCACAAATGCGTCGAGGCAAGCCTCCCGAACTCTCACTATCCCGGCGGCTATTATTCGAACTTACTGCTGCCAGGACAAGACTTTGTGACCATTGTATTCATACCATTGATGCTTCAAACATGATGACATAGTTTTGGAATGTGTTTGTGAATTGGAGACTTTAATGACACATTTTATACGCTGCCAAGCACGTGCTACATTGGTGCACAAGCTCAGAAAAGGGATGACAATGGATGAGTACACTAGTTTAATTATTGAACATAAATCTCTTGAGAAATTTAAAGAATTTGTATGGATTACCGGCTTTTTTGGAAGATTACATGAGCACTCGTCCTCTGCTCGATAAGAGGATAGTAACTAATTGATTGCCAATATGAAAGACATGGCGGAGGAAAAGCTGAGATGAGAAACACCAGCTAACCTTCTGTAAATGTTCTACTTTATTGTCATTTTCCTTTATTTTTCCTATAATTTTCATTTTCATTTCTTACTTAATTTATGTACATAATACTACCACTTGGTAATATATTTGGTATGAACGAGCGGTGTACGCATTTGGCGAAATCTCTATCGGCTCTGTCGCTTTCGTGCCAAAAGGCACTTTTTTAAGGCCTGGATCTTGAAAATAATCAATCATGATATTATACAATATCAATTTTGAAAGTATAATTTCATATATGATATAAAATTTTACTCCCATAACCGGTCAGTTACCCATATCTTCTATATGAAAAAAATGTAAATTCTCATTAATTCTTTACTGAATCTTCCTCATCATCTTGCATCTATTGGTGATAAGCTACTACTAGTGGCATCCTCGAAATCTAGTGCCCAATTATCAACTTCTTTGAATTTCTGGACAGCTTTCTTTAATTCTTTGCCGAGGAGTTTCTTCCCAAGCTCCTGAGGTTTTTCAATCAGATTATCAACGTTTCTTATTGGAGATTTATTATGATGATCATCCTCGTTCTCCTCTATTAAATCAGAGTGAATACTATTATCAATCGACCCGTAAGTTTTTAGGGTACTAGTTTTAACATTACTCATTCTCGTTGGTTTCTTGCGTAGCATCGAAGCTCGCGACGAAGGACTCTTCGATGACTTATTATTTCGGTTTCTAGCTTGTGGGCCCATTATCAAATGCGTCAGCTCGTCCTCATCTGAAGCAAGTCCAGATATATTAACTTCATTGTCAGAGTTTATTCCTTCAAACACATCTCGAGCTATACGGCGGCGTCTTCTGGGTAATAAAGCTTTAAGTTGAGCTGTAGACATTGAAAAATTTGAGGGTATGGACTCTTTATCTCTAGATTTGATCGTAGTTGGTGACGGTAAGTCAGGGGAATGAGTTAATGATGGTGGTGATGAAATTTCAGAATCAGAATCTATTCTTATAGAGGGTGTTTTGACTCTCAAGGACCTTAATTTTCTAGAAGAGGCCCTTATCGGCCTGGAGAGAGCAACTGGACTTGATAGGACAGAGCTACTACTATGTGGAGGGGCCATTATATCACGGGTATTTTGTGGAGTCGAAGATCGATCCTCAATTGAAGGTAATATGTCTTCTTTCCTTTTTTCTTTATATTCATGAATTTCTCTATTATCTGGATTTGTAGAAGGTACTATATCATCTATTTCTAATAAAATGGGCTGAGGAGCCTCCAAGCTCGATTGGGGCACCTGAACCTCTGAGAGCTTTCGTTTCTTTGAATTTGATGAAGATGTTAAGATTGACGAATCTAACGTTGTGGAGCTCGAGGTTTTTATTGGTGTTGATACATCGAAGCTAAATTCGGTTCCATGATCTAAGTTATACTGAGTATTGACTGCTAATATGTTGGGATATGCTTGTATGTCTGCTTGCCTTACGCTGCGCCGCAAATTTCTTGTCTTCGTACTCACATTTGGATCTAAAGCAATGCTCTTATCAGGTCTTATTTGATTGCTGCTGTCAATCTCGAAGAAGTCAAAGTCCACAGAGTTATTTTGTGTTCTAAGATTTCCCATCGCAAGCGCTAAGCCTTCTCTTGTAGGAGTCGGCACTTCTTTTCTCCCAGTTTCAAAAGTTGGGCTGCTTAATATTGAAGTAGGTCGAGCTTTTGTCACGGAGATATTCCCAGGATGTGCTGTAGATCTTTTCTTTTTGTTTGTATACTGCCCAGGCTCCATCTCAAGAAAAGCCTGAGCCAGAGGAGAAACTAAGGCTTCCTTTTTTTTTTCTTTACCCTTACCATTGTCCATAAGACTAATACGTCTTTTATCTTCATTATCGCTCACATCATACAAATCGTCAAAGGTCGATCTAGAGCTGACAGAAGCAACATCAGTGGATTCCTTAACTTTTGACTGTTTGATGCGTGGAGATGTTAAAGATGGAGTAGCCTTAGAGCGCTTTGGGCGGGGCATACTTGCTATTATATGAAATATGTTTATTTAACTCAAGCAAACGTCAGTATTAAAATATAGTTATTTGAGTGGTGATTGTTATTTGTTATTGATTACTAATATCTAAACCAGTGGTCGAATACTCCGCGACGCGATGTCATATCCCGTTAGTTCCGGTCTTAAGCGAGGCTTGAGCCCGGCAAGCTCTGGACCCATGAGGTTTCCAGGATATACCAACTAGAGTTACTCGGACGTCGTGAAATTACTATACGCGAAACATAAAGCTCTATTTGAGATGTCTCTTAGTGTGTAAATCACCTATCTCCCCCTTCTACACTTTTTATGCTTTATGGTTACACTCTGTAGAAAAATTGGAGACTTGTGTGGAATCAAGGCAAAATAGATCTTGGTAAAGCTTAAAACTAGTCGTTTGCCAGTTAGTACAGAAAGCGGAAAAAATATTTTCCAGAATTAGTTCTTTTGTCTGAGCCCAATCCAATCTCTTCGAGCAACGCAAGATCTCCCGTCTGCTGGATCTACTCTTGATACAGACAGAGACTAATCCAGCCGTCTGTTTTACGGTGTGCCTTGCTCTTCAGAAGACTTCATCGGAAGATATTGAATTCGCGGTCCCTACACGAAGCATCTGTGGGACTTTGTTGTTTATATCGAAAATTACATCACCGATCTCCAAAGAACTCAACGTCTTTTCATTCGGCCCTGTCAAATTTTTGAAGGCCTCCCAAGTGGTACCTATCGTTATGACTTCCTTTAGCCAATTACTTACGAGAGGTGGAAGGCGTTGAAGTTTCCATGTGTCTAGAGACTCCGGGGCGTGATTCAAATGTACGACCTTGCAGTATACAACGTTCTTTTCTTCGTTACAAAACTTCTACTCTTAAAGAAAACTTACACCCTACTTTCATTGATTTCTTAGTATTTGATCGTGGTTTAGATCCTCTATTTTGTATTGGCTTCTTAATGCTAAATGGACAAATGTATCTACGAGACCAATCTAATCTAACTTTTGGTATCCCACGGCCAGATTTCTGATGAATCAGTAACCCAAAATGAATTATTTAAGCTTTCCTTATCTTATAGTAGATTCTTGACATCCACTATAAAGATCATGAAGGACCATCCAATTTTATTTGTCTTAGAGTTCATCCAATCATTGAATAAGTCCTCATTATCAATTTCAAGTCAATTTCTAGTTTAGGATTTTGTTAAATTTCGCAGGTATAGATCAGTTCGTAGTGCTTGTCGAGCTTGATGGAACAGGCGTACCTGTTTGTAGCACTCTGTAGCTATAAACGCTAGAAATCAGTCATCGAGCATTCTCGAGTAATTTCTGTAGCCTACTAAATTGGCTAGCTTTGCGTCAATTTTTTCATTGTGATGAAGATAAATCGAGAATTTCTGCAATTAAGAAGATCTAACCGGAAGTGATGATTCGATTGTGCTTTTAGCATGCAGAAAGAGCTATTCGGAATAAGCTCAGAGAGAACAAGAAGACGAGGAGCTGAAATTATTATTATCCAAATGAGGCCAAAGCATTAGTTCCGAGACTTGAGATTTGTTAGGGGCCATACTCAATGCAGAGGCCTGGTGGCCACCAGTGCGATCGTTGCGAATGTAATCCATCAAATATCTCATTTGAAGAGTGTGGAAACTTTGAAACTTCCAGCGTACCTCAAAAGGATATCATCTTGGGATATTTAGTCGTCATTATAATATGCAGTCGATAATATCAGATCAGAAAGGCAGTTATCGCTCTGCTGAGCAATTAAAGGTCAATTCTATCAATTACATATATGCATGGTGCTATCCCTAGAGCTATTTCCATCTCTGGGCTCACTTATTTGTGAACTAGTATGTTCCAGCCTAGTGAAGGCTCTGGGCGCGCTCTGCAAGCCCCAATAGTATATCAGTGCTGAAGACAATTATGATCTTTGAGTCTAATTGTCGGAGGATAAAACATGATTTTCTTCATCGATAAAATCGCTAATTTTGGATCTATTTGTTATAGTACCGAATTCTTTTATCATCCCTAAAGAAGTAAAGAAGATGAATACAATTTTTTCGAAAAATTATCGAAAAGCCACGGCTGCATGGAGAAAAGTCTTCAAAGAACATCGAGATGGTCCTCATCACTCCCTGCTAGTACGTCAGGATCTATTGAGGTACCACACGGATCCAATCAAGTGAAAATATGCCTGCAATGGTATTTATTAAGGTGTTTTTTACTCTATAGCCATATTAGGGGTTTCTTTGAACAAGTTTCAGATCGCACAAAGCTTTTCTGTGAGATTCGAAGACCAAGGAAAAGTGTATTCTGGGTAGATCAGCATCTATCTCTTCGACTCGAGTAGCGAGATATGTTTTCTGAAACACACCATGAGATTGAAAATGGGCTTTGTTCGGATTATGGACCTGATTCTGATTCAGACTTTTCTGAGAATGAAACCACTAATCTAAAAGAAACAAGAAATCTCGACTGTAGTGATGGGATGCCATAAAGTTTGGAAAATTAAATAGCCACGCAAAATTCTATCGATGAGATAAGTAATCATCAAAAAACGATTGGTCATGCCAGATTCTTTAAAGAATACTTTAAATTATGGACAGATCTTGCTAGTGATAAAATTCTTCTTGTCGAAAAAAACGCGAATTAAGCGGCAGCCAACCATGCATACAATATGGTCTTGACATAAGTATCCTGCGGCAGCGTGTTACGAGTAGAGATTACTTGGAATCTGTCTCCATCGCTAATGACTACTTTTATATAACAAATAGCCACTATACACATCCTTCTCCCCAAATCCTTCTCTGATAGTGGCCACCCTCCCTTATCCTTGGTATTATCGACAAACCAATCGTACATGACGTTATGATTTTTTATGGCAGTTGGATTTGTCTCTTTTGTCTTTCGAATATCTTCTTCTTACTATTGATGTATCATCTCAAAGTGAATTGGTTCTATTTTTGTATCCAAGTAGATGCTCCTAGCTCAACTACCTAGCTGTTTTAGCTGTAACTTCATGTATCTCAACTTCAAGGTCATGTGCTTATTTACCTAACCATACAAGTTTTATGAATCGTATTAGATAGAGGATCGAAGCCCGAGGGCAGTAGATACCGAATCCTATGACCTTTTCACAATCACCAGAAGTGAGTTGTGCATCCGTTGTCTTCTTTCTACCTATCAAATTTGGATACTTAATCTGGATATAGTCTTTCATCCAACCCCAGATAGCTTTAATGGGGTTGAGATCGGGAGAGTTTGGATGCCAACTGATGGGGGTTAATAATCTCTCCCACATCTCTTCCATTTTTCTGTAATAAGCGTGTACAGAAGCATTGTACTGTATCACGGAGAGCAAGGGCTTTATAGAGACCATTTCATCTACAAGAGGTACTATTTCTCACTGTACTTCTCGGAGTCTGTAGAGTCTATGGAGCCCCACTCCTCCCAAAACAATCATGGTCTTTTCTCTGCTACCGCAGAGTTAGTTACCCCAGAACATGCATTCATTTTTTTTACTGACCTTGGCCTCTACATAATCAATAGGAAACCCTTCAGCGTTCTAAATAACATGATTAGTCCGATAATATATTTCAAATCAAAAAAGAAAGTGTCACAGACCGTTCTGGTCAGCTACTTTCTTGAATACTGCCCCATCCTCTACCCAATTTCCTCAAATCTAAAAGATAGACAATCAATCTTAATAGATCTTGTGTAAATTGGCTTCGGCTCATTTTCCTATAGTTTCTTGGGATGTAGAAGGCTTCTTGTGCTCTAGAAAGCGCTTGTAGCCTCTAATTTAGAACTCTATCTGAATTACTCCCTCACTCACATCAAGGTCCCTGAAAGGAACGGGAGCAAGTTTATGGTAGGTCATTCTCCGGCTTACAGATGAGAATGTAAATAATTTGACACCATTTGATAACTACGTCCAACGGAGGATTATTCATCAAGGTGCAGAATTGAAGCAAAAGTGATCGGCTGGTGGCTGATCGGACTCGTGGTACCTCGATAGATACTTTCGTGGAAGATTATAGAGAGGTTGGACTGTACTAACTAATATTGTAAGCCTCACTACAGAACATAAATGTAAGGAGAGTCGAATATAGTTTACTGAAGGATGTTGTAAACGATCCTCTACATCTAGAACAACATATCAGCTACTTCAGAAAAACATTAATACGGAAAAGATAGCAGCAAGCTAGTGGAAAGCTTTGGTGTATCAATTTTTCCAGGCTAAATCTAGTCATACTTTCACAAACGAATTTCTACATAAAATAGGAAAATGTGACGACAAAAAATGTTCGTTTTGTTCGGAGGCACCACCTCCAACGATCAGGCACCTTATTTCAGAATTTCGCAAGTAACAGAGGAAACAGGAAAGGATGATGATAGAAATTGAGAAAAGTGAAAGTCGCTTAAAGCACAGAAACGTCCAGATTAAGGACTTATTCGCTGACCATAAGGTTACGGTAAATCATCTTAAATTCCTAAAAAGTTCAAGAATTTGGGTGCCGCATTTATAAAACGAGAAACAGAACAAGAAGTCGATTACGGGTATATTTAGGCATAGAATATTCAGTTAGAATCGATTAGAGTGAAGGGAAGTGTTTTTTTT
Organism: Erysiphe neolycopersici; assembly: GCA_003610855.1. Classification (NCBI taxonomy): domain Eukaryota; kingdom Fungi; phylum Ascomycota; class Leotiomycetes; order Helotiales; family Erysiphaceae; genus Erysiphe; species Erysiphe neolycopersici. The sequence continues at coordinate 2,984 of MCFK01010145.1, read as the reverse complement.
TTACGTTGTAGAATCGAACTCGACAAGAGACAGCAGTAGGGATAGAGGAATGCAATCCTTAAAATATCTCAGGAAACTGACAATATAGGACCCAATATTCAATCTCATTGATAGAGATGATTGGCGAGAAAATGCGCAAGGAACAATAATTTTTTTTTAGAAATAGGAGGCAGTTATGAGGAGTAAGTGGATATGGTTTGTATTTTTAAAGTGCGGCGTATCCAGTAGGAATAGAAACCACAAAATTTGATTATAAATAATTTTAAAAAATACGATAAACTAATTAAAAACAGAAGGCCTTTCCGTTGACCAGAAAACAGTTATTATAACGGACTTTAAATACCGTCAAGCCCAATTTGGATTTCATAGATACTTATAGAATATGTCGTCTAATATCTATTGGTCGAATTGGAACACGAAGGAATGAATGGTTATGAGAGCGATTCGTTTGTGATGTACTTGTCATGACTTTTGATAGTTTACTGGTTAGCTTAGATAAAGCTTGAGCTAACTGGTAAATAAAATTCTATAACGACACCCTTTTCCACATAATCTAGACTCTCTATGATTAATTATTATTCCGATTATCAATATCAATAGTTTGGTTGCATCGATGAGATAATTCTCCTCATCCTATCGTAGAATAAATATTTGTTTTCTTCTGTACAATGTGAACGAGATCCGATTAGGGTCAATAACACCATTTCGAACTAAATTAAAAGTCAGCTTGCTGATTGAGTCATTAATTTTTGAGCGAATCAGCAAGATGGATTTGATTTAATTAATATAGCTCATTGTGGTACTTTCTGATTTTATGCTGAAAATCTTTATAACTTTGCCTTAATTTCCTTATTCTCGTTATGTAACAAATCTATATCAATAGATTTTTTCGGTTTACTATTTTTGATTTCTATGGAAGCTCGAGATTTATTACTTTTCTTTGGTGCACTGTGATAACCTCCTTTTTCTTTATCAATATTAACAATTTTGCCGTCACTATCTCGCTTGATACCAAGTTCAATCAACTTTGCAAATGCTTTGGAGAAATCTTTGAAGAAATGATCCTTATCCCGAGCGTAAATCTCAACCCACTTTCTAAATTCCTTGTCTTGAGTTAGGGCAATATCCGTCGGTAGCATCATAAGCTCAGTTTCAGTGTCTTCATCAAAGTTGACATACTGTTCAACACCATTACTTAATGTTTTCTTTTTCCATTGTAGAGAGAGTAGGAAGCGGAAATACTGATTTGAAAACCTTGTTGGATTGTTGACCCAAGCTCCTTCAAAACCACTCCGATCAATATGACATCGCCCCAGATTATGTGCACCTGAAAGGGCAACGATTTCTTGGTCATTAAATCCCATTCGGTAAAAAATAAACCGTAAGTGTTCTGCACCCTGTGCAGCGTCCGGCAATCGACCTCTGGGTGGAAGTTTGCTATCATCAACAAAATCAGTACGCCCCCCTTTCCAGGGAATCGATGGTCCTCCCATCTCCTCAATAGCAATAACTCCTGCGAGCGTCCAAAGATCGGAATAGGTTATCCATGGATGAGCTTCCTTGACGGTTTCAAGGAAGATACGGGCTTGTTCAAGACCAGCATTGGCCGGATCACCACCCTCAGCTTCGTATCGCATTCCAGCCCCATTGGAGCCTCCAGTATCCGTTTCCAAATCATAGGTTCCAGCAGAGTGCCTACTAGAGTAAGCATATACCCAGAATGGTCGAAAACTATGAAGGGAAGGAAATTTACCATGCAAGACGTACAAGTATAGGACCAGCACTCCCATCATCATACTCTGGCTTGTGTAACAGTTTGACAATATCCTTGCGGACAGCATCAAAATTTTTACAGTCAGCCATTACGTTTAACTTGAATTAATTCTAAAACATCTAGTGATAAAGTGTACAGTAAGTATTCTCGATGAGATCATTTATCCTAGCCTGACAAAGATATTTGAGTTTTCATCTGCCGAGGACTTCTCACGAGCAACTCGCTGTGTTTATTGAATCTTTGGAAATACATTAGTAATTAAAACAAAAGGTGCCGATTGGCCTAATCTATCTAAGCTTGAACCAATCAGCGCTCTTGTATTTAAATCACCGACTAGCCAAGACAAGTCCGTTGATAATTTTGCAATTTCGTTAGATAAAGTAAGTCCAGGCTGGTTAGTCGATTGCAATTAGGTCTTTAGTAGAATATGATCAAGTCTTGAAGAGAGACGAAGACGGCGTTCCTATTCGATCGTACATACTTGATCACAGAGGAAAAATCATCCACATGAGTTTCCGGAGTCGACCCAGCTCCCGAGGAGAGAGCTCTATTACATAAGCGCTAGCAGTGTTGTTCGTTACCAGGAGGATATCTAAATTTGATCTTCTAGATAATAGGGCCTCTCAAACCTATGGTTCTGAAAATAACAAATTTGTTATTGCCAAATTTTGTTATAAAAACATTAGGGCCGGTGAGATATCTCTTTCGAAATTTAACAAATTTGTATTCGCTTAAATTTTGCACCTTTGTCACAGATCAGATATAAAACAAATGGGCATTTTAATTAATTGAGTGGTATTTATATTTCCATCAAAGGTCTCTCCAGCCACGACCTTTGAAAGTTCATTCCGTCGGATTTCTTTTAGAACATTCTGTTAGCTTCTACGTGAGTATCTCTGTTATCTTATCATTGGCCACTCTATTACCATAAGGCTACGAAGAAGATTACAAGATTATAATTCTCGAACCTTCTCTACTAACTCTGAGGCATACGCTAGAAAGTGTATGCCACAGGTTCAAAACGGCTAGTCAGCCGTTACAACCATGATGAGTATGTTAAATTTTTTATTTAATTTTAAAGTCCTAAGCCTTAGCTTTAATTCTAAAAATCTAGAACCGGTGAAGCCGGCTAGGGTTCCAACTAGAAAAAGAGCCCAACTCGTTTCAACCATTTCTGTTAAGGATAATTACTGTCACAGCGGAAATGGGA
>MCFK01010136.1:6018-22057 GCA_003610855.1 Erysiphe neolycopersici | reverse complement strand
GGTACATGCAGGAAATGGGGGGGCGGTTCCAGAAGCGTTTACCCAAAATATATGTTCCTATGCCAATTTAGTATAAGCGTTTTGTATCCATGCACCCATTTTATTGCCCTACCTACTCAACAACACATTGATAGAGTAAGTATTGGTTTTTATTTTGGAAACTATCTTTCCTGTGTAAATAAAACCCAAATAATATTATTTCAACATGGAGAAAACTAGCCTCTCTATTTATAATACAAGTCTAAAATCAGAATCAGAACATTTTGAAAAATCGGTGCCGAAACAAGGATGTCGTTACTGGTTTCTAGCTATCACTTTTGTTTTCATTACGATCCTTAATTATCTTGTTTGGCCAATATACTTTCGCCCAATTGGTCTCAGTAAATTTGACCACAGAAACTCTCGAATAAGGCCTTTGAGCGTTACAGGATCTTCTACACATGAAAACTTGGTGCCTCTGGAAGCACATATTATGAGCAAATGTCCTGACGCACAGGTTAATATTTTCTGGGCGTCCAAATTCCCAATGCTGACAGACTCAGGATTGCCTTGAATTAATGATAATCCCTACAATGGAGAGGATATCGGAAAAAATTAATTTTACCCTCTCGTATATAGGGGAGTATGTATTTTCTATGTATTGAAATTCTACCACTGATTTAATTTCATCAAGGCCAATAGGGAATGATGGCATACATTGTATGCACGGGCCAGAAGAGTGCATTGGAAATATTGTCGAACTTTGTGCAGCTAAAGTCTACCCAGATCCCCAGATTTACTTAGGTTTTACAATGTGCTTAACAAAGGAATACAAAGAGATACCTGACCGAAGTCTACTTGAAGAATGTGCTCTCGAACATGGCATTGATTTTAAAAAGCTCAATGAATGCGCTAGCAAAGATAATGGTCATTATGGACTAGAATTATTACGCCAGAGTGCACGTCACAGTAAAGAAGTCGGCGTCACAAAATCTTGCACGGTTCGACTAAATGAAGAAATATACTGTGTGCGCGATGGACGCGAATGGACTGAATGTCCACACGGTCCAGCCGTTGAAGATCTTGTCAACGCAGTGGAAGGTCTTTACCAGAAATCCTTGCCTTGAGAGGCTCAAATACATTCACCCAAAGCTCACTAGCCTCACCGATTGTATAATGCAAAGTCATCTGTTCGATGCCTTGCTCTTGACCACCGCTCATAAATTCAAGGTTCTCAATAATTGATTCTAATCCTAAAGCTTTACTTACGGCCATTGTTTTGCCAACTTCCATCGCAACATGTACAATGTGAATATGAAAGTGATAGTATGTAGGTTGATAGTGTACGTACATCTTCACTTGATCTGCTTCTAACCAATCATACGTTTTTACTGTTGCATCTAAAAGTTTCTGCCTCATAATTCGTAACCATGTCACGTGTTTTTTCTTCAAATCTCTGATACTCCAAATATCTCTTCGTTCGGGAAGAGCTAATAAATGCAAATTCTCTTTCGTTGATCGGTCCCAGTTCAGGTCTGGCAAAAGAAGGAAGCCCTCATCTACTTCATGTCCAATTGGTGTTCGATAAATAACATCGTTGACTTCAGTTTTCCCTTCAATGATGTTCCAGATCCAAACTAAAGTACCCAACTCTCTTTGGCGAATTATATAGGGAAGCACTTCCTCCCGATATATTTCTGGTGTCTCAACTACCATTCGTGGAACTTGTTTGCTATACTTCTTTATATGCTGTTCTGCACATGGATATATGAGGTTGATCTTCAAATCATGAGGATATTGTGATGTACCGACATCTGTACCGTCCAAAAAAGGCGAGAAGAACGTGCCAGCGATATACCAGTAGTATATATCGTTCATTCCAAGAATCTTCACATGGGAGAGGCTTCTAATCGTTTGAGAAATTTGATCAGGAAAAGATGAAAAAGGCGCTCGCTCTAGAATGAGAAGAGCAGGCTTAGAATTTATGCGACCAATTATTGCGACTCGATGTCCGTTGTTATCTTTAAATGTAAGTGGAAACAGTCAGTACAGTAATCCCTTAAAAGTTGGAAGCTGGATTAGGCAGCCAACCATAACTCAAAATTCTATCTTGTTGGAATAATCGAAGAAGTTGACATTCCTTAAGTTCGACACTCGTTGATGCCATTTTGTTCTCACTTGAAAAAGAGGAATGCGAAAAGGTATTAATTAATAAAACACATAAATAAAGTTATAAAAAGCTTGTATATATCTTAATCACTGTTTATTAAAAGTCCCTATCATGTTCATATACGGCAAGTTTTTTTTCTGTCCTTATCAAAATGACATTTCGCAGGCTGAGTCATACATACCAATATATCACGTTGATTGGTTGAAATAAGGATTAAACCATAGAGCCGCCGTAATATGGGAGATAACGATTTGGCTTATTAATTAGGAAGGTGTATATTGAACCATACATAATATTCACATAAAGCTTAGAAAGCGTCCAGTAATTTGGTGAAATTTGTTGAATTTTATGAATCTCCATATAATTAGATATAAATTTACCACGCGATCATTGAGCCAGCGCTATTAAGAATAAAACTTATTATGACTAAACATCTAACAATTAGTGCAGGTAAATACAGCCCCCCATAAATAATACATATTTATGTTTGGCAGGATTCTTAAATGTGCAAGGGGGGAATTACATGAACATGGATGGTTCATGCTGGCTGGGTATTTGAATCTGACGTTGTCCGCTAGACGTTTAAAACCTCTTGTCTGCGCACGCCTTTCCTTTCATAGTTCATAAAAAAAACTTTACATATCAATTTTCGATAGCATATACAAAAACAGTTCCAGTTAATTTGAAACTGACTGACCCGAAATTAACAATATTAAGAATGGTATATTCCTAAAATTTTACTTCCTAACGTATGATATAGAGAAAGAAAAAAAAAAGAATGAGAGAGAATGAGAATGAGAATGAGAAATATTGTATAAGCTAACGACTTGGATCTTTACTATTTTCATCTTTCTCAGACTTCCGAATCTCGCCTTTATACGTTCAGTAATGAGACGAAAGAGCAACTACGAAAGTTTCGACTTGGAACATCACGCGCCAGTGATCCCCAAGCCATTATTTGTGGGTTCATGATTTTATTATTTTCCATAATTTTATGTTTTTCTTTGTATTTCCAATTTATGTCTTTTTTTTTTTTCGAAGATAAAAAATTCAGCTATTATACCATTTCATTCTTTTTTTCCTTATGCATGGAAAATTTTAATAGATATGATCGACCGAAATACGCTCGAGATAAAGCAGAACGAACAAAGTAAGACTGTTTACACTAGCCTTGAGGATTTAAGTGAGGACTTGCCCGATCATTCTCCGAGATTTGTGTTACTGAGCTATCCATTAACATTGGTTTGTATCAGTCTCTAGTTATGAAGCTGTACATGCCAGCTAATTGAAGGACTAGCCATCGGGGAGAATTTCGGTGCCATACGTCCTGTTGTACTATCTTCCTGTTACATGCAATTCAGAACTCAAAATGCTCTATGCTGGTGCAAAGGAGTTGATGCGAAATACAGCTGAGGTTGGTAGGGTGCTTGAGATCGACTCAACAGATGACCTGGAGGATTTACCGCAAAAGCTAGGATCCGCTTAGAAAAATAACTTTATCTGTTTAATTTAGTGAATTATTCCGCTATCATAATCTCAAAGTTAGTTCTTCTAAGCATTACTTTGGGTTCGTGAAATCTTGGGTCGATAAAATATATTAAAACTCTGAACATAATCTTTTTTTTAGTTTCAATGAAGGTTTTTCATTCTGTTACTTTCCATCGCCTATGCTAAACCTTTTGACTTATTGGTCTGTTTAAATTCCTTAATGGCTTTCAGATTTATCCTTAACAGCCTTTAATACGAATAGCTTAACTACTAATGTAATGCTTTGACACTTGTAGATATGTTACAAACGAATATGATAAATTATTCATGTTTCGATTATAATATTATATCAGAAAGCCACAAGTGATGGTAGCTTGGCTGTGCAAGATCAATGCACAATTATGATTTATTCTTCTTCTGGACCCTAGACAAACAAAATTAAGCTTCCTACAATATAGGAGTCCTATTAACAAAGGTGTCTCGAAATATATAGATCAGTTGAGAGAAAAGCCTCTTAAGCTGGCTGAGCCATAAATATGAACCCGAAGTCATATTATTATATTCTTCATAATTCACAATATTGGTGAATGAGCTATACCAAATTATTTTCTCAAACAGTAAAGGCCACAAAACTGTTTTTTGTAAACTTCTCATAACTACAAATTATATCATACATCCTTGGCTCCCAATTATTCATTTTTTACATTCGAAATCTTGAAGAATACTTTCTCCATCTTATGGCCAGCATTCTTCTTCAGTCCAGAAATCAGGTTCAGTATTATTTTTATTCCTGGTATATGTGTACAGCCATCGTCGTCGCGTCTCCAATGGACAGTTTAAATCCAACTTTTCTACTTTTTCTGGCTTGATTATGATCACTCTGAAGTTTTTCCTGGCCACTTCGTCGTGCAAATCATCAACAATTTGCCCTAGTTTGAGCCGTGAATTATCAAAGGTGGTCGAAATAGGGACACCCGGAGGTGGGTTCTTGAAGGTGCCTCTCATACTAGGAGAGAGATTTCCGAAGTGTGCGGTAAGCTCTCGACTCCAGCTCCATTTCTCTTCGCCGTCAGCCTAAATCAAGAATGTGAGTAGTTGATGTTTTATTTTTGGAATGGAAAAGATATATTAACGTCCATACGTTGACAACACGCATTCTTTCTCCTAATTTTTTCTTAACGAGCTTTGCCCCATTTGATGACTCATCGTCAATATCGTTTCCTACGACAAAGGCCTCACCTAAAAATCTCCACTGTGTTGCTGTTTCCTTGATCCAAAACAGTGCTTCTACTTTTCCGCCACCTCCACTCATATCAACTCTCTCGTTCTCCAATCCTCTGTCGAAGATATCATGTATCTTAACCATTCTGACATCTGTCGTGATGGTCAATAGCTCACTCTGGTACACTGACTCATTTAATTCAGCTGGATTTTGCCTATGTATTGAAAGTTCGCCCCACATTCCGCGGTAAATACAGAATCGTGCCCGTGGCACAGTGGATTTCTGGCTGTCCACTGAATGGCAATGGATTGTAGAGAAGACGAGTTCCGGTGACGGCATTTTTGAAATGTGGCTAAGGAATTCTGCTCGCCATTTGGCAGGGGCAATGGGTTTTGTCACAATCAACATATTTTTCAAAAGGCTAGCAAGCCTTATCGATGATTTGGAAGCTATAATTGGAGAAGAAATCTTGACTTAAATTTCAAAGTTAGCTAGTATTCGTAAGACAAGTGTAGAGAAGGAAAGTTGATTCATCTTAAATGGTAGAGCGAAATTGTACATTTATATGTTATCCATAAAATTGGTTAGAGACACGCCTTGCCACCCATTTAAAATAAGCTAATGGTGTGCTACTAGACTTGGTACTTTCTATCTACAGAGGTACAGCCTTTNNCTACTATGAGAGCTCTCATAGTAACTATTTGATTTCCTAAAAATTGAACCATATGATAAAAATACAAATTCGATAATTGTCTAATTTTTCAAATTCTAATTTGAGAATTACTGAATGTGAGATTGGGCTTCAAAGTTGAAGAAGATGGAAATGTGGTGGTTTTGGTGTGGTTTTTGATTATCTAAGCCTAACAATTTATCTCAATACCAAATTTGGTTTTGATATTAGGAATTAGGAACACTTGCTTTATGTCTGAGTCTCCCTAATGTTCCTCTGTAAAATTTATCAAGATTATTCCTATAGCCATGTTTATTCCTATAATTATGTAATATTCTTAAAGACGTGATTCGACCGAAGCATATTTTATATTGGTATCACGTGCTATTTAATGGAATTTTACCTACTGATTGATTAGTCCAACAATTGCACTTCGTAAATATGTCTCATGGCCAAATAGATCCACAATAAGAAGCTGTGAAATGCATCGCAAAGCAGAGGATAACCGCAAAAGATAACGGTGCTAATATTTTGCTTCTTAAATTTAATAATATTTATTAACTAAAGGGATCTGTCTAATTGTAATACACCATTGTGAAATAACTGTAGGGTAATATAAAATTTTCAAAACTATCACCACACTATTCTTGCGTAGAAAACTACATCCAATACGGTCATGAGAGATTTTACAAGCATGAGTCTTTCTTTAAAAGCTTAGATTTATAAATTATTCATCTAATATTGATATTTCAAATCCAGCCAAACTAAGTGATATTTATATGTAAGATTTCTAGATCCCTTAGGCTTAAGAATTGGCTATATTTTCAACAAGGTTTCCTAGGACAACAAAAATAACAGCAGCAGCCATGGACGACCTTGAGTCTTTGGAACTACTATCGCTGGTATCGAAAGTTACATCAGAACTTCAAAATCACATCGGGATCAGTGATAAGACTCTTGCGGAGTTCGTAATTGCGCAACATGCACAATGCAAGTCTCTTCAAGATTTTCAAAAGACGCTTGAAGGATTAGGTGCAGAATTTCCACAAAGTTTAATTGAGAGTATAGACCGATTAGTGAAAACATTACACCCTAAATATCAAAAATCGGATTTAAAAGAGGAACCAGTAAATCGCACAGAGGAGAAAACAAAAGTTTTCAAGGGTCTCGCACTACCAGACAAGGAACTGAAATGGCAAGAAGACCAAATTCATATCTCTAGAAACTGGGATGGGAAGAATGAACCTGATGCTATTGACGATACATTAGCTCTTTTAGAAGAATTAGAGTCAAAAGCCAAAATAGATCATCTGAGCAGAAAACGAAGTAGAAGTCCCGATAGAGAACACTATAGAAGGAAGAAAAAAATTGAAAAATTCGATTCACCACCAAGAGCTCAATCTTCTTCGCGATATAATAGAGATAATTTGGATGATGAAGATGAGTATGGCCGCTCGCGCTTATTACACAAAAGTGATCGACACAGGAGAGACAAGTTTGAACGTCAAAGGCAATCTTCTAGCCCTGAACTTGATGATGAACCTAAAGAATATAAGATTTATGATGGTCATGTAACAGGTGTGAAGGATTTCGGGTGTTTTGTAAACATACATGGGGTTAAAGGCAAGGTGGATGGTCTTGTACACGTTTCCGCATTAGTGGAAGGTCAACGAGTCAGCTATCCCTCTGATCTCCTAACCAGAGGACAACAAGTCAAGGTGAAAGTGGTGAAGGTTGAAGGCACTAGGATTGGGCTCTCCATGAAAGAAGTTGATCAAGAGACAGGCAGGGATCTAGCTCCTCGACCTAGGATTCAATCAGGTGCTAACACCGAACGACTCGGAGGTAGAAGAGATCATTTGAATGAAAAGATTGATGGGGAAGTAATATCTAGAAACAAACTTGACAATTCTCATCGTGTGAAGAAGCGAATGACATCTCCGGAAAGGTGGGAAATCCGACAACTCATTGCCTCTGGAGTTGTCAAGGCATCAGAATATCCAGATCTTGACGAAGACTACAATGCAACCTTGAATGGAGAAGGTAATATGGAACTAGAGGAAGAAGTTGATATCGAACTCCGTGAAGAAGAACCACCCTTCCTTGCTGGTCAGACCAAACAGTCACTTGAATTATCTCCAATAAGAGTCATTAAAGCCCCGGATGGCTCTATGAACCGAGCAGCTATGGCTGGAGCAAATTTAGCTAAGGAACGACGAGAATTACGACAACAAGAAGCTCAGGACAAGGCAGCACAAGAGAGCGCCAAATTAGATCTTTCGACCCAATGGAATGATCCAATGGTTCAAGCGCAAGAAAGAAAATTTGCGAGTGATTTGAGAGCTGTAAAGCCAAACTTAGCTAGTGAAATAGTCCCCGAGTGGAAAAGGGCTACCCAAAATAAAGACCAGTCTTTTGGTCGAAGGACGGATATGACAATGAAACAACAAAGAGAATCTCTTCCAGTATACAGATTTCGATCAGAATTAATTAAAGCTGTAAATGAGAACCAACTATTAATCGTTGTTGGAGATACTGGATCTGGTAAAACAACTCAGCTGACACAGTATCTTGCCGAAGCTGGGTTTGCAAATGATTGTATGATTGGATGTACACAACCCCGTCGAGTAGCTGCAATGTCTGTTGCAAAACGTGTAGCGGAAGAAGTTGGATGCCAGCTAGGCGAAGAAGTCGGGTATACAATTCGATTTGAAGATGTAACATCCCAGGCAACAAAGATTAAGTATATGACAGATGGAATGTTACAACGCGAGATCCTTATGGATCCAGACTTAAAAAGATACTCTGTTATTATGTTAGATGAGGCTCATGAGCGGACTATTGCTACGGATGTTCTTTTTGCCTTACTAAAGAAGACAATTAAACGTCGTCCAGACTTAAAGGTAATTATTACCTCAGCTACACTTGATGCAGATAAATTTTCAGCCTATTTTAATGAATGTCCTATTTTTTCCATTCCAGGACGTACTTTCCCTGTCGAAATTATGTATTCAAGAGAGCCAGAGTCAGACTATCTAGATGCAGCTCTTGTTACCGCAATGCAAATCCATTTGACAGAACCACCTGGAGATATTCTTCTATTCTTAACTGGCCAAGAAGAAATAGATACCAGTTGTGAAATCTTGTTCGAGCGTATGAGAGCTCTAGGGCCAGGTGTTCCAGAGTTAATCATTCTTCCTGTTTACTCGGCTCTACCCAGTGAGATACAAAGCAAAATTTTCGAGCCAGCACCTCCTGGAAGCCGAAAGGTAGTCATTGCTACAAACATTGCTGAGACATCTATAACAATCGATCACATTTATTATGTTATTGATCCTGGATTTGTTAAACAAAATGCATATGACCCTAAACTCGGGATGGATTCGCTTGTTGTGACACCAATCTCCCAAGCCCAAGCTAAGCAACGTGCAGGACGTGCAGGGAGAACGGGTCCAGGTAAATGTTTCCGATTGTATACAGAAGCAGCCTTTCAATCAGAGATGCTACCAACGTCAATTCCTGAAATTCAGAGACAAAATCTATCGAATACAATTTTGATGCTTAAAGCGATGGGTATCAATGATTTATTGCATTTTGATTTCATGGATCCTCCTCCAACAAATACTATGTTAACAGCTCTCGAGGAACTCTATGCTCTATCAGCATTAGATGATGAGGGTCTTTTGACACGACTAGGCCGTAAGATGGCCGATTTTCCAATGGACCCTTCTATGGCTAAGGTTGTGATAGCTGCGGTAGACTTAGGTTGTTGCGAGGAAGTTCTAAGTATAGTTGCTATGCTTTCTTTACCGACTGTTTTCTATAGACCAAAAGAGAAACAAACCCAAGCTGATCAGAAGAAAGCCAAATTTCACGATAATCATGGTGACCATCTTACTTTACTCAATGTCTACAATTCATGGAAGCAAAATAAATATGCAAATGCTTGGTGCTTTGAAAATTTTATACAAGCTCGGTCTATGCGTCGCGCAAAAGATGTTCGAGATCAGCTTGTAAAGATTATGGAACGATACAAACATCCTATAGTTTCTTGTGGTCAAGACACTCAGAAAGTTCGACGAGCTTTCTGTAGTGGGTATTTCAGAAACTCTGCGCGAAAAGATCCTCAAGAGGGTTATAAGACACTTATTGAAGGCACTCCTGTATACTTACATCCGAGCTCAGCTCTTTTTGGGAAACAAGTAGAATGGGTCATTTATCATACTTTAGTACTCACAAGCAAGGAATATATGCACTGTACAACATCCATAGAGCCGAAGTGGCTGGTTGAAGCAGCACCTTCATTTTTTAAAGTTGCACCAACGGATAAGTTGAGTAAACGAAAGAAATCGGAAAGAATACAACCATTGTATAATAAATTTGCTGCTGAAGATGACTGGAGACTATCAGCACAGAAAAGACAGGGCAGAGGTGGTGGAGGTGGAACTTGGGGATAATCCTCTTCACCTTTATAATTGGTTTAGCAAGGAAAGAACCCGTGATGTTCTTATTACAATACTAACTTTGGATCATTACATTCTTTAGAAAAGGCATAAAGGATACTAATAGATCAATATCGGATGTTCACCAACTAACATAGTATTGAACACGCAAGAGATGCACCTACCAATACAGTAGCTCATGATCCTTCACCTAGTGAAATACAAGTCGTGTTAGTTGCCCCCAAAACACATAAATCGGTAAGTCTTGATACTATGTTTAGTGACTGTGTGGTAATTAGAGTAGATTATTGGAATGTGTAGTATTTTATTTTGAAGGATAATATTTTAAGGGGACTCGCGAGATCCCTTCCGTAGTTTAAGTACTGTATATTTGAGCTTAGTGATACAAAATGTGGGTCCCGATTATGTGTTCAAATAGCCTTACCCGACAAGAAAAATACGTAGATGAAGAGTGGAGATTTAACGTTTTAGATCCAGCTTTTCAGATTTCATTATTTTTTCTTATTGCTACATTCTGTGAAGCAATACTCCTCACTGCTTTTTGACCTAATTGAAGAATTAGAAAACATGCTGTGATTCTTTCCAATGAAACCTATAGGAATCGATATCAATTAGGCAAAGAAACACAAAGTTTTCTCTACGACCTATGTATCTATAGCTTCTTTCTACATTCTTGTACCAAGAATTGTTGGATTTTACGAAAATTTCAAATGAATTCTAACATCCAAAATATTTTCTCTCAATCCAACGTTCTTGCACATCATTTAATATCTTACAAACGACAACACCAACTTTTGAAAAGACATGAGTTAGCCTATTCAACCCCATTTTCCCTGCAAAGTAAGTAATGAAGATTATTTTTTCCTCTGCAACACCGTGGTCGATGAGAACTTGAACAGCCATTAAGGCAGCTCCTCCACTCGACATTTGAGGATCTAATATCAAAACAGCCTCGTGTGATTGGATATTATTCGGAAGTTTTAGGTAGTGTAATTCTGGCTCACCATTACCAACATTTGACTGAATTAGTACCCTACCCGTTCGGCAATCGGGTAATACTCTCTTCAGTCCAGTTTCAAAAGCTGAACCTCCACGCAGTATCACAATTGCGCTAATCTCACCTATTGTCTCGATTCCACTAAAAGTGCAGCCAGAGGGGGTTGATATTGATGTCTCCACAAAGGGTGCCTTGTTAAGAGCACTTATTATCTGTCAATAGCTAACGGGAAGATATTTGGAGTTTATAACCAACCACTCAATGAGTAATGTACTTATCCGGTCAAAGTAAAATATAAATTCTTCTGCAGACGTCATGTTATCCTGAATAATTGTATTCATTGCTTGAAGCTGAGGAGTATCATCGAGTACAATCACATTTTTTGATAATGGATGATCTCCAAAACTTTGACCCAGTTTTTTAAGATCAGCACGGTGAACAGTGGATTTCTCCAGAAGTTTCTGACCAATATACTGAGTTACCATGACTATTAATGTGAGTATCATTTAAGGTATATGTAAGATATTTTTCCTTACGTATGGCTACTTTATTTTCCACACCCCGTGGAACAATAATATCTAGAAGAAAATTAATTTCTATATTAATTTAACCTGTTGAAGAATTCCGCACCCGCAACTTTCCTCTGCGGTTCGACATAACGTTCAAAGTTTGGCTTAACAAATGAAAACCACTGTTTTATACAACCTTCAACGTCTCTACCACGTTCTTGCAAATCTCTGAGAACTGATTACTCGTGAGTTAGTCTAAGGTCTCATCTTAGCTTACTTAGACCTCGTACTTCTTCTAGATAAACAAGTATCCGTATCAGCCTCGCAAAAGATCTTTTACCGGATTTTAATTTGATTTAGCAAGTCTCAATTAATTGCAATTTGGTATTTAATATATACCTTCATATCTAGCAACTCTAAAACCCGAGGATCATAAAGTGCGAAAATACCCTCTAAAATAAGAACGTGAGGCGAGTATATGGAAGTAGTTTCCTTTTCTCTCGCATGTTTTGAGAAAGAGTACCTTGGAATTTCCGCAGTCTTTCTGTAAAACATCAGCTTCACGTTTGAATTATAAATATGATCTCAAAATAGGTATTTGTAAGATTTTCTTACCCTGCCTTTAGATTCCGTAATCTATCTACCAAGATATCGAAATCGATGGCATCAGGACTATCAAAGTCGTACTCATTGCGGAATGCTTTCTCCGATGATTCTGAGCTGAGTGGTTTATAGAACGAGTCCTATGTAATAGGATCAGAGACTACACGCCAGCATTCACAGTGCTGTATTTTTACCATGGGAAGAATTACAACCCAAGGAAGGTTCATTTTATTCACTATAGCGTTTGATAGCGTAGATTTCCCAGAGCCTGAGCTACCTGCGATACCAATGATGCAAACATTTGCCCAGGGAGGACAATAGTGTGCTCTCTCATTCTTGCCTTTTGACATAATATCTGGCAAGGCTTAGTACACAAGATCGTATAGGGTATGTAGGTATATTATCACCATGCGTTAGCGAGTCCTGAAACGGCAGCTTTCGCACTTATACCAATTGAGGTCAGGATGTCTACTTAGTCATATGACTCATTATATGGGGCTAGCTAAAGATTATTTCGGTAAATTTAAATTAACACGCTAGCAAAAATCCAGTTTAAATTCGTTCACATTTGATATTGAGAAATGCAATCTGTCATTCTTCATTCCAGATAAATTCCTTTCCCAGGATTATTTTCCCTCAAGACATTAGGTTGATCCATGTAATTTATTTCTCCAAAAATTTTTAATGAAAACAACAAAATTATAAAATATACATAAACCAATTATCGATCGATCTATATTTAACGGACTTAAGCTCAAATGTCGCAAGCCACCTCTACAGTTAACAATGTACCGGTTCCGCACTCGTTCCACAAAAGAGTTGAAGAAGTTAAACCCTCCAAAAGGTATAATCTCAATCAGTTCATACATGTTAATTCTATCGGCTCTCTTCTTGAAACATAGCGACGTAAAGAATATGATGATTTTTAATCAACTGGGAATCTCTCCTAAAAATAACTTGAGGAGACCTGATTTGTTGTAATTCTGATTTTCTCGCTATCGCTCTATTATTTTTCGTATATCATAACAGAACTTTGAGACTAACAAGTGAACAAGTGATATAAATAACCTTATTTTAGACTACCTTACGAAGGAGGGTTATCCTCGTGCCGCTGCAAAATTTTCTAGGGAAGCAAATATTACACCCTATCAGGACAATGAATTAATACGAGCCCGACATTCAATTATTCACTCAATACACTCTGGTGATGTAAAATCAGCAATAAATACAATAAATGAGCTTGATCCAGAGGTGAGTCATTTAATTTGTTACTTCTATTCCTTTTTATGATTAGTCAGGAGTTTCATGCACCACTCATATTGTTCACAAGACAATGATGAGAAAAAAACCCCCCAAGTTAAATGAAAAAGTATTTATAAATTCAAGAAAAGATATCAATTTCTACAGTATCTCTAATTATTTTTTTCAGGTTCTCGACAGGAATCCTTCATTGCATTTCGATCTCCTTCGATTACAACTTGTGGAACTAATAAGGAATTGCAACTCAAATCCGGGAAGCGATATCACACCAGCCCTGAATTTTGCTGCAGAGGAGCTTGCACCACGAGCACCGAGTAATGATTCTTTTATGGAAGATCTTGAAAAGACTATGACTCTTCTAGTTTTTCCGTCTGATAAACTTGAACCTGACCTAGCTTGTTTGCTGGAGCCGAGTTTGCGAAGAAAGGTAGCAGAGAAAGTCAATAAGGCTATTTTAGCCCGACAAAATAGTCAGAGAGAAGCGACTATCAGAAAATTAATTCGCCTTAGAGCTTGGGCTGAAGAATCAGCGAGGTCAAAAAATATCGATTTGCCCTTTCAAATCAAAGTCGATGTATTGGGCAAAACAACAGAAGAAAAGATTTGAAGGCATGACAATACTCATACCTACACCAATTCTGACTAATTTTGGGTTTTTCTTTTCGGTTCGGCACCTTTCAATAACACACCGTTCAGTAAGAATCAATTGATCGTTAGCCATAGCCTTAAAACCTAGTGCAGTGCGCTCTGCAGTCGCTAGCAATTATCTAAGCGTTTAAATTATGCTTTGCATATTAAACGTTGTGCTTAGAGAGAAATTATATAAACAACAAAACGTCTGTGTAATGTTTTTATGCATCTCATGGTATCGGTCGCTCATTCCCTGAAAGACCACCGCATATGGCTTCCCACACAACATCAATCATTGAATCAATCTATTTAGGTGGTCATTAAGGTTTTTGTTGGAAATATCGATAATCAAGTATTTCCTGACTATGCCGAATCTATTAACCCAAAGAAATTATTACCTTAACGGTAAGTCCAATATGTGTTTCATTGAAATTCTAGCTGACTACAATAGTCTTTCTCAATGCATCTGTGAGTAAACAATAAGCATCTGAGACAGTGTTGAAACTCCCATTTAAACACTTAATTTTCAACTAGAGAAAAATAAATCTGGGTAGCTGAACCAAGGGAAGTTGTACATTCTTCAAATGTGGGTAATTATACGACATAAATTATATTGTAAACTTAATAACCTTGTCGCAGGAATACGTTAATTAAAATTTAAAATGAAAAGTAATTAATATTATGCTAGAAAAACTGTTCAAAAAAAAGTTACAGCTAATCTAGGAGAACTAAGACTAATAAGATTCTAACGTCACCTACAGAAATGGGTCATGCTACTTTGTCACTTTCTTCTCCAATTCAAGAAAAATTCATGCGCGAGTTCTGCACTTTATTTGAAGAGTACTGACCATCAGCTGGAACCATAATTACTAAATTAATATTCATTAGTTTCTGACGCTTACATTTGATATTTTAAATTAGCTTCTCTCCAAAAAATGATTATTATGCTGACTTAGATGTAACTATGGTAGTCATCACAATTTTCATGATAATCATGAAGTTAACAACTAAACTGCGTTTGAAAACGAAATGATTCCTGATGAATTTAAAATTTCATTAAAAACTCCCCCAACACGATTCTCTATGCAAATTAAATTAACCTCAACAAAGTCGAAGATGTTTTGCAAAGTTTAAAGGTTCGTTCTTAATTAAAAAGATTAGCTTCTTACGTTTAGAACAAAGTAACAAAGTTGATTGTATCAGAGATACTTCGATAATGTGTAAGGGGCTGTGCCCGTGGTTGTAGCTAGGCGCACGGCTGTGCCCAGCCTTACTAAGGTGGAACACGCTGACTAATGTTAAGGTTGAGACCTCAACAAACGTATACTCCCTTGCACGCGATTTGGAAAGTATTTAGTAATTATTCCATCGCCAAGTAACTAGTCTGTTCCTGATAGGAAAATATATTGTTGCAAAGAAGCTATTTTTAAACCACCTCACTTGTAACATTCACTTCATCTTCTTGGCTAAGGATGATTCAACTATTTAAGGTAGGTAATAGTCGCTAGCAGTCACTAGCTCTAAACATTTTTACACCTACGACTAAATTACATCATCAATATCAAGATCTTTGCAGCATTCGATTGGAAATGGAGTCCTTTGACATCTCAGATCCTAAAAGAGCTTAACTCAGAGATAGATGTATCAAGAACCGTCTTGAATGATACCTTGGTAGCTCTCACATCTCTACATCAATTATTAGAAGAGTCTGAGTGATTATGGATTTTACTGTTTTTCTTAGGGCTGAAGTGAAACTTCTTTGAAAGGCCTGTAAGATTAATAGTGGAGACGAGTTGTATGTTATAGGTTTTTTTTTTTTAATCATTAAGAGATCTAATCCTATCTAGGATATGCCACTAAAGAGAAAAGGAACAACAACATTTATGATTACTTCCAAGCGCCTTGTGATATAGCTAATTCCAATTGGGCAATTTCTAATTGCGCTTAACGCATCCTTGTCTAGCTCCTTTTTTCGACCTGAATCAGTGAGCATTTTTGGGTTGTTAGAGCTAACAACAATAATAATAATAATAACAAAGGAAACAAAA
>MCFK01010105.1:1844-24695 GCA_003610855.1 Erysiphe neolycopersici | reverse complement strand
AAACTCTCTAAGACAATATTTTTGGCCGGTCCCGACTCGGGGATAGGGTGCTAAATTAATAATTATAAATTAATAACTCTTTTAAGTAATAAATTTTGGTGGTCCCAAGAGTATTAATTTATCGAGTTTCTAATGTATTATATAATAGATATTTGATGCTTGCTGTTTTGCATAATAGAAGCGATTCCTCTGAGATATATATATTTTAGCAAATCCAAATAATTAATTTATTTTTTAACATATTAGAGAAGTTCATTCTAGCATTTACCTGTACTGATTGATTTTATTTGGCTTACAAATATACTCGGGTCCATATAGGCAGCGGAGTTAAGTTCCATTAATATATCAATCAACTAAGGAGGCTTTTGACCACCAAAAGCATACCAAAAACTCCTGCAGCTTGTTTTTTTTCAGCCATACAAGTTTATTTGTTTGTTTTTTTGAGAACCCTTAAACATGCTTTCCCTAATATCTACCCCAGAGGCATCGATCGAAAAAAAGCATTTTAAAAAAAAAAAATAAACCACGTAGTGTAAATATTTCTAGCAAGAAACGCCATTGCTACATCAATTTTGGTGAATTCTTCACACTCATGCCTTTGCTACTTTGGCAGGAGGAATTGGAATACGTAAAGTAAATAAAATATAACAAAAAGTTATTGCAAACCATCTCTAAATAATTTATCCCTTTTTTGGGGGGTTAGGGGGGGGGGATGCTTGTTTAGAAAATATATACCATGAGGAATGTGAAGTGAGTTTATGAGATGTAATAATAAGACTTATTAAGAGATGAATTTACATTGAAGAGATAATATGCAAAGTGGAACAAGAGTAAGAGTCTGTACAGATGGGGTACAACCTTTAACTTTCCCCTTCTCCACTATGAGAGCTCTCATAGTGGAGAAGGGGAAAGTTAAAGGCTGTACCATCTGTAAAGATCTAAAGTGGACATTTGTTTTAATTACTCCCACTAAGACATAGAATGCTAATTAATTAAATATCTAAGGCTAATTAAATTACACGAAGAAGTCTGGAGATAGATAGTTATGAATAGATTAGATATATTCAGATGGCTTGCGCAACAAAAGGGCGCCAACAACTTTCCTTTATTACTTCCTAATAATGAACTCTCTGGGTTTAAATTGGCTCGCGCTTCTCAATTAGATAGCAAACTTAGTCGTAGAATATAAAGAAAAGGAGGTTCAAGTCGTAGTGAGCAATTACAATCTATAATCGGACGAGTACCTACCTGCACACAAATTTTCTTCATTTAGGATCTAGTGATGATTTTGTAAAGGTATTTGAAGTAGAGAATCTAAAAGGCAAGTAATATTTTATGATATCTGTTATTTATCCATCTAGATGAGCGATTTTCATTTCAATTGACATCTCTGTGTATGCAGTTCTCAAAAAATCAAACAACAATACGCCTTTCGTCAGCAAGCGATGAGCATTTGATGAAGCTATGGCCAGGAATTGGAGAAGTCAACGAGAGGAAAATAGGGGGGTCAACGAAAGAGGTTTGGATGGCAGGGCGTTACCATTTTTGGAGATCAGGATGTTAAGCAAACTATCTGGAATGATTCACTAATTATCCACACCATTAACAAAATTGGTGTAATTTTTCTTTAGACTGCGAAATTTACATTGTCTGTCCTATTGGTGTTTCAATTACAATGATGCGCATTGAAGTTGTGAATCCTATTCCAAATGTGGAGTTAGCAACACCCTTTTTATTTATATTGATGGGGGTATTTGAAAATATTTGACAGGACTAGGTACTGATTGTAGCCAGCTGTGAATTTGCTAGTAGCTCCAGTGACAATTATTAGTCCAAGAAATTCCGAAGGCCCATAATAATTTGAAACTAGGAATGAGCTTGTTGACACTAGCATTAGAGTCGGGTTATATCTACCCTCTATATCTTCAATTTCTCCAAGAAAGACATCTGCAGCGGACATACCAAAAAGTTTGTTAATAATTCTATAAACTTTATTGTTGTTAATGGTTCCAACTTCAGTAATGAAGACTTTCGGGTCATTTATTTTGAATATATTTACATCAGCTATAAGAGTTAAATTTCGGTTTCGCTGGTGTGACCATCACTGTCACTTTTTCCTTCAGTCTCTGCTAAATACTGGTCGGATTACCTGTCAGTAACTCTTTTAAATTTCTCAGCATACCTTTCTTTAATATTTGCCCTTCCGTCGGTAGAGTATCGTGATGAATAGCAACCACTTTTCGGCAAACAAAAAACACTTTTTGGTGGGTTAATTTTGCTTTATGTTGCCTTCATTAATAATGAATAGCCTATTTTTGTGATGGTGATTTGAATGATATTGGCGATCGATGAAATATTGCCCACTTTTATCATCATCATGAGAAGTCATTTATATTCTTTTCATTCTAATATCTTGTTTTATGTACTTATCAATTTTTTATTTTTTACGCATGCCTGGTTTGGCAGCTTTGCGATAATTGTCGAAATTCTGGGATTGTGAACAAGAGGATTTGGCACCTACGATGTATATTTACACAATCGTACTATGGTCTCTTAAACGGTGATTTTTGATTTTGGAAGCTTTGACGTGATTAATCAATACCAGTCAAAATTATCGGTTTACATGTTGCTCTCTTTTGAGCTTTGTAGATAGGAGATCATGTCGAGTATTACATAAGCGATTTTTAATAACGCGAAAGCACGTGGTACACAGTCGGTGATTGATCACATGATGTAATAGTTCCGATAATAAGAATAGAGTTTTTTTTTGGTGTTGGAATTAGGAGAGTGCTACCATAGTGTTCTTGGAAATATCCTGAAGATAGATTTACATGGTACATACTTCAGAAGAAGAATTTTATTGTGATTTATGGTATATTGCATATCGATACTTTTTTTCTAGTCCAAGAATTGGGTACCAACTATTGCACTTCACGTCGCGAGAGAAGAGGCAAAAGATAATTTAAGAACTACTGGGATATCCGGATTATTTCATTTTTTATGCTGAATATGTTTCAGTATTTGGTAGTAGTTGACTGTACTAAGCTCTCGTTATGACCAAGATTAAAGGAGTGGTAATTTCTGCTCGACATCTATAAAAGTAAATCTTAACTTTCATACCTTTAAAGCGGTGGCAGGATCAAAGCAAAGCTCTATTGTTGCAATAGGAACTTAGGCAATGAATTTCTCGAACATGGTGTCACGGTACTATTAGCCAAAGAGTTAAACTCTCAATCTAATAAATTTTGGAACAGACTTGAAACTAAAATTTCTTCATAGTAAATACTAGGGTATGGAAGGAAGATCTAAAAAGTAGTATTTTTGTATCCCATGCATGTGTAATGAATGCATACACTAGGTTATGGATGGAAGAGATTCAAATTTCTTGGATTTTTCGAAGTAGAACTCATCTCAAGTCACCCATTTGTTTTTATAAATTTCCTATGTTTTTTTATCCACCGCTTTTTGCCACAGTCTATAGATCGTCGTCATCTTCATCAGGGAGTGGCTGTGCAGCAGCCGCCTCCATCTCTTTTTGATAAGTTGCAATGAGTTCAACATCCACAGATTCAGTTGGAGGTGCTAAAGCAGGAGCCGCAACGAATTCCTACGGTTTGTTAGCATTCAGCTATAGCATTCGAAGAGCCCATAGTTCTTACCAACTGTGGGTTTCCAACAAGCTTTCTTGCTAGCCATAGGAATGGTTTTTCAAAATTGTAGTTAGATTTCGCCGAAATATCATAATATTGGAGGTTCTTCTTTCGATGGAAAGTGATAGTTTTTGCCTTAACTTTCCTATCCTTTACATCAACCTTATTGCCGGTCAAAACAATAGGAATGTTTTCGCAGACACGAACTAAGTCACCTATCATCTTCACTTAGTTTAGTTCACGGAAAGAAGGAATCCTGGAATTCTCACGATGCCAATTTGGAACATTTTTGTATGTGATTCGTGATGTAACATCAAACATAATTATACCACATTGTCCATTAATGTAGTATCCGTCCCGGAGACCCCCGAATTTTTCTTGCCCTGCAGTATCCCATACATCAAATTGTATGTTACCGAAGTTCTGTTGATAGTCAGAGGCGTATTTTTATCTCTAACATCCTTAAAAAACTACTTGCCGTGGTGAAACCAAGAGGATGAACTTCAACTCCAAGCGTTGCAATGTATTTCTTTTCAAACTCGCCAGTTAAATGTCGTTTAACGAATGTCGTCTACATCTTGATTAGCAATACTGGGTTGATATATTATACAATACCTTCGTTAACAACGCATTTTAATTCACAAAATTTTAGGGTATACAAAAAGGAAAAAAACAAACCTTACCAGTGCCTCCGTCTCCAACAAGAACGAGCTTGAATGTAGGGACAGCCGAGGCAGTTTCAGCCATCTTTGGGACACTTATATAAGGATTTCAAGAAAATATTAGATTTTAGGCCCTGATAAAAAAAAAAAAGGTCAGTGTACTGTTACTATGAGAAATACACGAGCAACCGAAAGATTTGGCACTGACTTTCCTCTCAGAAATTTTATTTTATTTGTGAATGTTGGTAGTTTTTTTCACTTCTATAGCTTGTGGATTTATAAGGTGGAAATTAATGATGGGGTTTGCAAATTTGTATAAACACGCGCTAGAATAACGGTAGGCCAATTGAGGCAATTAGTTATTCCCCATTAAGAGTTAACTTGCTAACACATGACAACGGCTATCAATTTATATATCAAATATTTTTAAAGAGAGAACATAACTCAATGGAGTACAGCCCTTTATATGATAATTTTATTTTACCTCAGTGCATCTTCTCATTAACAAATGGACTCGGCTTACTTCAGAATGTCGATATATTTGCTGGGGCCCCACTTCATGCCTAACATGAGAAAATCGCTAATGGTTAGTGACACACTCATGCCTGATAATTCTCCCAACGCGTGAGGCCTTACCGCCATTTCACTATTTTATATCACACTAATCAGAATGAATGATAAAATAGCAGGCTACTTTGACAACAAAATATTGATTATCTCAATTAGTATTCCTTCATGTGAGAAATACTATGTATGGGTACTAGTTATAGCTTTAATAAAAAAAATAAGAACAAATATGCAGCTTGGTCTAATCATAGATCAAATCATTAAAATAAATATCTCGTTGTGGAAAATTTTAGTCACTATAAGGAACTCGACCCTCTCTTTTTTCTGATTCCAAATCTGCATATTCTTTCTCTGATTATACATGGGGTACTTTTTTTTTTATGAGGAGCCATGCCATATTGTGCGCATCGAATAATCTTTGAATGCTTTGTCAAAATGGACAACATGTGTGGGAGAAAGCTACTGATTATCAATATAGCTAGCTAACAGGGTAGTTTACACATTTAAGATCCACGGAATCTAAATAATTATGTAGGATATTTCCTTCTTATATGTGTATCGTATAGCCAACAAGCGGCTAAATCTACCAACAATTAATTAGCCATATTTATTTTAGTCGTGGCAAGACCGTGTTCAAGAAAGCGTCAAATTGTATTGCCACTGACGATACGACAAATGATTATAAGTTTTCGGCAAGAACGTTGTCTGTTCTCTTTCCTGCGATTGTGCGGGTGAGAATCGTTTTTCTCATGAGTAGTTTTTAAAGGTATTTATTTCTTTCATTTACTCACTGATCAGTGGTTGCACAAGGCAATCACAGACTAGCAAGGAAGAAGATACAGATCAATTCCTGAAGACCTCCCTGGCTTGACCATACTCTCGAGAAGGAATTTTAGTAATGTAACCCTCAACGAAAATCAAAGCTGTTAACTAGAATTTTTATCCATTTTTAAAATTAAAAATACTCCAGTCGTTACAGTAACTGAAAATAATCAAGCTCTTTTGATAATCCGAAATAATAGCCTGAACTAGCAGGCAAATCCTTCATCCAGACTGAGCGTTACAGGCTGTTGCCTTGAAACTATGAACCGGAGTTTATCCGGTTTCCCTAGCAACCCGTCATTTCACTGATCAGTGTTGGAAGGTCTTAAAATGTGATATCACAAGTCTTTGACGTAAGTCAGGTTGCTTGTTATGAAAGTTCTATATATTATATTATATCCTCTTCTCGTCTCTATTCTACTCAAGTTCAATGTATAGAACAATGAGTTGGTCACGTGATCACTAGGAACAGGTCTATCTATATCTAGCTAGTTTAATTATCCGACAGTATCTATAACTAAACAGCCGAGCTATAGTTGCCCATACGCTCAGGGGCATTGCAAAGCTCGATATTTGATAATTGATAATTGAAGAACTGCTTGATTCACAAAATAGATCCTGCTCCTTCACCACTAGCTTCTCCTCATATACTTATGTATCAGTTTTCTTTATTTATTCGTTAATAAGGTAGGTAATTTAAGTAAAGCACCTGAAATTTGAGTACTAACGAGAATTTCCACGGACCAAATTTTAATATTAGAAATCTTAATATTAATTACATCGCTCATCACATAGATTAGTATTAATTTTAAATAACACACCCGAATTGATATTATATTGATATTTGTTTGTTCTATTTGTAGGCCGACCGGCACAAAGGGTAAAAAATCGCTTCAGAGAAAATAGAATCTGTCAAGCCAACAGGTTGGTTCTCACCAGAAAATACTGTAATTCTGTCATTTCTTATAAGTCATAGTTCAATTGGGAACCATGAGTTTTATCACGTGATTCTCGCTATTATGTCTGTGGTAACCAATTATGGTGGATTTCGTTCGATTGATAATTTTTTTTTATGTCCTATATAGGGGAGGGGGTTCATATTACTAATCTAACCCCTACTTTACCGAGATTGACTAAAATGCACACACAAAGCTCGATTGTGATTTATGCTAGTAACCAATTAAACTGCTAGCGCTATACATTCGCTCTACATAGCTATAGAAATAAAATTTTATGCATGAATTATTGTCACGTACCATCATTCATTGGGATTATTTTTTGTTACTATGGATGAGGCTAATTGTGCACTTAAAGTTGGCTACTTAATTTAGTTAGTAATAGCTATCGGTGTCTTGTAGCTTCAATTATTACACGATTCTCTGATCTGTAATAAAAAGCTTTTTAAGACTAAATGATAACTTGTTTTGTTAACTAAAGGAAATATCTATTCTATATATGAGTTATTTCTCTGCATAATATTTACATAAAAGTACAGCTTTGCATAAAGCACATAAATATTTATAAATGCATAATAACATATAACAAACAGGGCTTGTTAGTTCCCGGTATCCTCATGGAGGTCTTCTAATTGACAAATTACATGAGATAACTTTCGAGCTTGCAATTTAAAATGCTAATCGACCATCATCTTTCTACGTAGCACTCCAACGGTCCTTGAAGACATTGATAAGCAGATTTTGGTTATATAGCTAATGAATCTGATAGTCATAAGCTTAGATAGAAGTCATGTACGAGAGCAATTCTATCAAAATCAGCTAACTAAAAACTAAGTTGGCCTAAACTGATTAGAACTCATTATTTGAAAATGAAGAAGTGTTTTTGCGTTAGTGATCGATAGAGAGGAAATATCTATCGTGTCTGTTTAATGGACGAAAAGAAGACATCCAAACGAGCCAGTTCGGAACGCTTTTTTTTGGTGTTGATTAATGCATTGATCACTAATTTATCCTTAGAATTGATGTGATATACGACAAAGACTTGGACGTTGATCTAGAAATTGATCTGCCCTCTTTGCAGCATAGTGATACAATTTTCTCAACCCTGAAAATACATCAAGATATTTTCGTAGCTCAGGACATTCTACATATTAGGGCCGGTCAGACTTAGAATCTGATCTCAGTCATAATGTTGAAAACATTACATAATCAAAAACCACAAAAAAACACCCCAAATTAATCAACACTAACTTTGAAGCCCAACATCACAATCAATCAGTTTTAGAGATATTCAAAAATCCGAGGGAATATTTCAATATTAAATCTAGATTTTAGAGAAATTTCTCAGCAAAAAAAGGGCTTCAGGGGAGTGAGGGTGGGATAAATCAATGAAGTGTTTTTTGAATTTTAGAGCAAGAAGTTTTTAGGCTTGTAAACACCACTTTTATTTCCTAAAAATAAAACTATATAATATTAATATGAAAGTTATAATTTTCTAAGCTTTAAATTCTACTTTGAAGATAAATTGATCGTGATATTGGGCTTCAAAGTTGGTGTTAATGAAAACATGGTGTTTTTCGTGTGGTTTTCGATTATGTAATGTTTTCAACAATATGACTGAGATAAGATTCTAAGTCTGACCGACCCTATTAGGAGGAGAGCCACCAGTGTGTTTAAAACAACATTCGTGATAGCAAAGTAAATATCTGTAAGGATAATAATTAGTGTGATGAAACAATGTTCATCCAAAATGACGACGAAGTGGATAACGCACAAAATGAATGCAGAATTTATGATAAGGCCGCTACTCGCTGCTTCATGTACACCCTACACATGCTATTTATTATACACCCCCTCCTAAAAGTACTCTTTTTAATTGCCCGATAGTTCATAAAAAGAAATTAAAGACGGACAATCATCGCTATAGCTGCTTTCACAAATATCCAACGTGTTTTAGCGTTCGCTTTTGTCATTGGCGTAACAAGCTCTCTCTGCTGCAACAAAAAAAAAAATTCCTAATGACCGCATAGGCTGCCGTGTCTTTGGCAGCTTCATGCCCTTTATCTTCGCCACTCATAATGTTAAAGTCCCAAACGTACCCCCTTCATTCCCAATACTGGAGATACGCAAAAAAGTTGCCTGCGACCTGCAGTTAGTGCGTATGGAAGACGTCATACGGAGGTCTCTGCTTTATCTTTGTTCTCAGGTTTTAAACCGTGAACGCATTTAAGCCAAATATTGCGGATTTCCGAACCGATATTGTTTTTTTGGAACGCGCACGACTGACTGAATAACATTGTTCTTTTGTAAATAACCCGACCGATTCCCCTGCAGCAGTAAGAGATGGATACACGGCAGACGATAGAGCCTATAAGACCGTGATGCTATATAACACGTTGTTGGATATTTGTGAAAGCAGCTATAGTAATGATTTTCCGTCTTCAAACTTCTTTTTAATCTATGAACTATCAGCCAATTAAAATGGGTGATTTTAGTAGGGGTGTAAAAATAGCATGGGTAGGATGTACATAGAACAGCGGCCTATGATATTTGATAAGTAGAATCAGCTTTAATGGAGGGATGAATTAATGTTGGTCCCAGAACGTGACTAACCGTTGATGAGGATAATTATTGAGAAACATAGTAGAATCTTTAATTTTGATCAAGAAAACGAGCAATAGCACAGGGTTAGAAAAATATGAAGATATAAACGAGAGTTCTTAAATCCAAGGGTTACATATCCTCACTCGCTTACTTACCTGTTAAGGCTTATACACACTGTGGGATAGGAAGCTAGTTAAACTGGTTGAAGATCGATAAAGTAGGGCAACAAATTATTGACAAGGTAAGGCCTTTTCTCTGATTGCTATCTATGCCCGATATTTAGCTAATAGGAGTTCAAGCCTTTTTTCAAGTACAGATAACAGTGAAATCGGACGGTATGAGCGAAGTGAAGAGAGATCTGACTTTTTGAGCTTTTTAATAATTACCAGGACTGCCCTATGGAACCTAATAGAATGATATCCTAGGTGGAGACACCCGGAAAATGGGGCAAAGACATGATTTTTTCTAAGGGGCCATGCATGATGTAGAATAGTTGCTGGTTTTTCGTTTGGGCCTAGAGCTGTATTACCAGCTCTGGGTGCATAGTTTTTTACTTGTTCAATGGTTAGTTAAAGAAATCGGAGGGCAGAGTTAGGAACTGTGGGGGCATCTAATCGTATGTCGTCAACGTCAGTTAAGTTGGCGAGAAGATTTTCTTGTAGCAATGTCCTTTTCTCTTCCAGCGTTGAAGCCCGGGGGGTGGGGGCGTGAAGGGAACCTCGAATCTATCAGGGGAGCGATCTAAAATTGGTCGGAAGATTTATGCCAATTCGTCAACGAAAAAATATCCTTGCTTATGCAAGCGTTATCTACCTTGGCATTGAAGAATAATTCTTTAACTCTCTTATTCACCTTAAGGAACTCCTTTCTTGCTTCACTAAAATCATTTTCATTGAAGGTAGTTATAGTCCGGCCTCTTAAATTTCTGTCGTGCTATTTTGCAAGATGAGTCCCACCAGAGATTTTCTCTTCTACATTCTAAGGAATACTGTGCAGCTCCGGCATTAGCTTTGTGTACTACGTTGATTGTAGTTTCTGCAAAATTGTCAAAAAATGTATGTATTAGTGTGGGAGGTAATGGAGATGTGCCCTAAATTGAGACAGAGAGCAGTCGTATGAATATTTCTGGGTCAAGAGTGTCTAGTCTGAGACCTTGTTGTTCTATCATACGATTTCTGCCTGTGACTGTAGTAAGGATTGGAGCGTGATCAGAGGTCGCGTCTAGATGCTTTACATGGCAGCATTCTGCTAGATCTAAAACTGAGCCCTTCCCAAATAATAAATCTAAGAGACTACCATGATTATGAGTGGCTTCATCAGGAGGTGAATTAAGAATAAAATTATTTGAGTTTATCCAGTCAATGAGATCCTCATCCCTGTATGGTGGACTGAATCTAACGTATTTGCCGTCTAGGGTGATGCCAGTTGAGGACGCCTTTCATAAGAAAATTTCTCTTTAATTAATTTGGAGGTAGTGAGGGTACAAATGTTTTAAAGGACTATCATCAGTTGAGTCTGGCGCATTATAAATGTTAAGGATGTGTAGAGATTGGTCGAGTGAGAAAGTGATACAAAGATGTAGTATATCACATGAATATATAAATATAAGTTGGACTAGCTCTGGTTTAAGATCAGAATCCCTAGAAATGTATGTCATAACTCTGGGTCTTGATGTCGACCAGTCATCTATGAAAAAGTAGGTTAGATAATTTGTGTGTCTGTCTTTTGGTAATACGTCTGGAAAGATCCTGGAATATGTATGATTCTTGTATGATGATTACATCTAAAGTAGCTTAGTAAACCTGATTTAATGCTATTTCTTGTGCTTGGACACCTCATCCGACATTAACAGAGCGTATTATCACATACCTGAAGTTTCATCCATGTAAAAATTCATGAGAGTTGCTGTTGAGAAACTGGCATTTCGGGTGTCTTTAATATAATAGGATGAGCTTCAGGCTTCAATATGCTGATTTGAAAGCCTTGTAATGATGAAACAATTGAGTATGATTAGGGGGATTTCATGATATATGTGTTGTTCAGAGAGGAGCAAGTCTAGATATAATAAAGAACGGGAATTTTTAATGTACTTAGCGGTTACTTATAATCATAGATATTTTCATTATAATTATCGTAATTTTATCGTTCTGACAACTTGCTCTAATCTAAGTGCTGACAGTTGCATTCTTTCATTGCTTGGACACTGTGCTTTGTTGAGAACTACATATGGGTTGTTGGGATGCAAATTTTTCGTTTGGCTTGCGGATGAATTTTGACAGTTAATTATAAATGGATAAATTGCTTCTGAATTTTTGGTTTGGGGCGGGTTCCTCTGTACTGATGTTTTTGCAAGGCTCAAGTTTTTGTCGGTATTATGGTCTGTGAGTTTCTCGACTGTCATTTTAATGCAGCCTGCTTCTACTTGGCAGCGAAGTCTAGATTCGACATAGATGTGACGGACCGAGGAGATCGGAGCCTTAGTCTTTGGAGTATTTTTATTTTGTTTAGAGTGTAGCTCGCAGCTTACGTCATCACTTGGGTGAGGGTCATGACAGTGAATGCTTATTGGGGTAGATATGTCCGTCAGGAGCAGCGCATAAATTTTTATGGTCAGACTCTGTATGTTTTAATGATCCGCAAAGACAACATCTGGGAGAAGATTTACAAATGCAGCTGTTATTCCAAAGCCAGCAGCGTGTGTATTGTGATACGGATGGTCGCTGGGGAAGTGTACGTGTGCTATTCCGGTAACCAAAGAGGTAAAGAACACGAGGAAGACGATTGTGGGATTCAGGAAAGCGAAATATCCATGAATATGATAAATTCAGGTTGGATTTATTGTTACATGATGGGGTTATAGAGAGTGGCGAGGTTAAAGCATCGGCTGTAGCTGCTATTTAGATTGCATCAATTGTGACAGGTAGTAGGCAGTGTCTCGAATTTTCATCAATTGCACCAAAAGAAGCTTGGAAAATTTGAGATACAGTAAGAAGCCTTTAGAGATGGATGCCTTTTCAATGCGAGCGTCTCCAAAGAATTTTACTATAGTTATTTTTTCTTCTAGTGCGTAAGCATTGCCTTTACTGGGGCAGGGAGAAGCCAGACTTTGATGGTAGAATATTTGAGATTAAGTGGCCTTCGGGGCCTGGCTTGGATTTGAAGATATTTTGTAGAGTGGGCATGGAGAGGACTATCGGCGGGAAGACAGAGGATAAGACTTTCGTCTGTTTGCTGCATGGAGGTTTGATGTTGAGTGAGGATTCGGGATGAGTATTGCGCTTCGCAGCGTTAGCGAAGCTATGAGTCGGAACTGGTTTGTTACTGGCATCATGCAACGCAAAGATTTTCCGGGAACCCTTGTCACGAGGGCTAGACACTTGTATGCCCCGGATGTTAGATTCAAAGTGTTTTGAAGAAATAACTATCTCTTTGTAATTTTTTGAAAGCAACAGCCTGCAGTGCTAGCATATGAGTGTTTGAATAGAAAGAAGTACTGGTCAAGAATACTGGAGATAGGCCTGGAAAGTATTTCTGCTTCATGAGCCCTTTGCTCCGCCGCTTCTTTGCTAGATTATAGGGCTTCGCTTCTATAAGTGGGCTAGATGAGTGATAACGCTATTCTTAGGGTAAAGAAGCCTAGATGATCCAGATCAAGTATTTTAGGATTAATGGGTTGAGATGATTGAGGTCGGTTTATTGAGATGAATGAAGACTATTGAAGCAGTTTGGTGAGGCGGGATCATACAAAACATTGGAAGATTAGTCGTGAGAGGAATATCCACTTCTGTAACAATTCCCGTATTGCCGTGATGGTATAGACCATAGGGATGACGAGGATTCTTTGGATTATCTAGTCCAGGGCCTCCAGGTAAACACAAACTCATGATTCGATCCTTTTTTTCATATATTCAATTTGAGATTTTTGTTGTAAAGATTATTTCAGTCATGGTTCAGCAGACAGTGGAGAGTAACTAAATGCAGATCCAAAGTTGATCCTTGCTCGGGATTATTACAACTAACGACTGACTAGTCCTCACCGTTTCCTTAACAATTTGCGTTTTCGTCTATTTAGTGGGACACATCTTGCTTCTGCCTAAAAGTTCGCAATTGTAAGTTCGAGGTATTATTCTTTAAATGCTATAACTTCTTCTTTTTCTATTTCTACTGCAAAGTTTGCCAGAGCACTATCTATGCTGCTTATCACAGTTGTGCATATCATTAGGTGCGCGTACCAAGCACGTTTATGACGCCTGTTGGGTCGCAAAAAACTCAGCAAGTTTCTGTGAAAGGAACGCATTCGTAATATCAGATTTATTCATGACGTTATGCTTAGATCTTTCCGGCATTGGATAATTAGATGGGGCGACAGGCTTGAGGATCTATCTGTCGTCTATAGTCTTTGAAGGTGGTTCTAGCTTTAATGGTGGTAGTGGTGATGCGATAGAGGGATAGGACTGGGGTATTGGGGGAATAAAGGGAATGGGGGGTGGTTGATAGCTCGTTTTCGTTGGAGATGCTTGGGATTCTTGTAGGATTTCAATTGAATCAATCATGTTTGTTTTGTATCCTTAATTTTCAAGTTTGATGATGAATAGTGTTAATCAAATTCAGTTTTCTCACAGAGTGGAGGCATGCTGTCGCGATCTTCGGTCGCTCCATCATTCTGTTTTGGAAAGTCTAACATAGCAAAGTACAGGAGGTTAAATCGAATCACACCAGGCCTTGCATGCCATCACATTATCAGCACGCTATGCTTATAATTGCGCTGTCAACCACATGTCTAACTCTTTTTAAAAAAAATGATAAGCTAAAAAAGGAATGTAAATGATGATCTAGAATATAGAAGAAATATGTAGTTGTAAACAAATAGAAGTTTATAGAAATACAAAGAAACGATTGACACTCAGAGCTAAAATATGTGGAGAGCCAATGGGTCAGCCCGTTACTATAAGATTCTAGTTAGTTCATGACATTGTTACATTTACTGATGACGTTTTAGTGATCCAATGCTTAGTATTTGGATATAGCGAATTTTTACATTTGTCGTGCAAGTGGACACATATATCGATCTGTCCATTCTAATTTCCTTGACCTTCGACCAAAAGATATAAGGATTTGTGATTGAGCGCTGAGTCGTTTTCGGAAATCTTTCATCTCCGAGCATTCATTTTCAACGCATATCTTGCATTTATCATTTACTTAGAAATTGATGGTAAAATTCAAAAGATTTGGACTTTAAAAGATGTCGCGTGCTTCCAGGGCTACATATTGCACTTCGGAGCTGGCGAAAAGTAAAAGATGCGACGTCTTTGAATACCTGTTGTCTATGCTTACTATCAAATGCAAAGGATTATTAGCCAAGCCTTCTCAACAGTAATCCAGCTTATTTGTTTGATAAATAAATATAAAAAATATAGCATCATTATCAATCTAAAAAGATGCAATGAAGGGCGTAATGTGATCAAAGTTGTTCTGTGATATGATGAATGAACGAATAATGAATGAGAGTTCATGAAATTTCAGAGTGTATACTTAGAGTAGAATTCATGTCAGCGAAAGTAAATGGTTGTATGAAAAAAAGGATGGATGTGACAAAAGTGCATGATTTAGGCTGCAAATAATTGATGCGGCGAAGTATCTTAACGGACAAATACGTTGGGACGTGAACGTGTTTCGAGTATTTCTAGTAATTTAGAATAAACCGATAAATACTCACAAACCTTACGCTAAAGGGGATGATAGATAGTTCAAATGTCAAATAACGAATTCTTAAATCAAAGGAGCCATCAAAAGGCAGATGACAAGATAAAAATAAGGTGTCATCGGTAATAAGATAGAAATTCATTATCCATTAAACAAAAGAACAATCCAGCGAATTTAGAATCATTCCAAAGATCCCAAATTTAATTTCTTTATCAAATTTGTAGTAATAAAATGTAGAGTCTTTGAGTGAGTGTTGCATGCATGAAGAAGTGCTAGATATGTATCAATACATAATTAATGATCATTGGGTATTGTTTGATTGATGGCTTGTAAGGTGTCAGGCCAGGGACTTTGTTTATGTTTGATAGAGTTGCATTAATTAATGTACAGTGCTAGCGATTCAGCTTTATACAGGTAGATCGATGCATGAGCTGGGTGATTCATAAACGTATGTAACGAATTTCCGCTTTTTTTCAAAATTTCCAATAAGCAAAGCGCCGTATTTTTTCAATTTGGGATATCTTAACAAGTTTAAAATTTAGTCACCTTGGGTCCGCATTGTGTGTGTCCTAAATCGGATTATTCTTAGAGAAATCCCCAAATTAACACGTTGATCTTGCTTCTCACAACATTCCTTGATGTAGTTCGTTGTCCAAATCCAGCATATCATCTAATGTGGCTATGGCATGTAGTTTCATTTCTCCTTGGTGACTAATCCATCATCTAGGACCCTTCAGACGGATCAGTCTCGCCAGGTCCAGACTTGGTCCAGATGGTTTCCGATTTCTTTAATTATTAATACTTCTAGTTCACAACTCTGTCTCGAGAAGCAATTTCGAATGACTGGATATCTCATCACTCGATGAGAGTTAAATTACATAGACGCCGAAAATAAACATGGTGATCGACGTAATCAATGTGTTGCAGCGCTAACAATTGAGATTGTGTTTTCCGGATTAAATTAACTCCGAGGGTATGATACGTATGTATCTCCTAGCCAAAAAAGTACCCCCCATCTTAAAATGGTGAGATTGATTCTGCAGTTTGAATCCGAGATATGAGTGTGTTTGTAACTGATGAAAAGCTGAATCATCTAACATGTACGTTAATAATTTTACTGTATCAATTCCTTATCACTGCTTGCTTACATTTTCAATGTGTTAAAACCAGATAAGAAGAGTAAATGATGTCCTCATATTAATAAGATTAAATCGTGAACGAGGCTGGCTTACTTCAGGCATCAATCACCCTATCACAATCATAATTTATCCCCGTCGCTTACGTCATCTCTTGAATAGGGTAGGTAGATCCGGTCGCTTGCAAATGGGCTTAGCCGTGAAAATCCACTAACCGGATCCAGCTAGATTTGCTCCAGAGCCTTGTCGTCGAGTCTCGGATCTTTTGAGACCGAGGTTATGGTAAGTTATACTGATAAGAATAATAAGAAAACTCGAACACCTTCACACTTTTTCCTAACAAGTAAGTGTCTTCGAAGATTTACATAAATTTGGGAATGCTAAGGTATTCCGTTATATTCACGCTTTCGGCGAACAACCAATATACATACATCACACAATTGGTAATTTTCAACTTCTCTACTAGATATCACACTCCCTTTCAACCGAGTCTCGTAAAATTCGTGTCTTTCTTGGGATAATATAATTGCGATTGCGGACAATTTCAATTTTTATGCCTGATCGGAAAACGCACGATAAATTAAAATGGGCATTTGAGTCTCACGAATCGCCATAGCGCTGGTGACTTTACCCCTGAACAATTTATTTATTCAAACGAAGCTAGCTATATGTACCGTTCGTATACGTATGCATAGTAGAGCCCAGGAAGGGCATATCTTGTACTCTACACATTAAGACTCAGACGAGTGTCTTTTAATCGGATGGATTCATGATGGGATTAAATCTAGTTGAACAAGCTTTCTTTGTATGTAGTGTTAAGTGGCGCATATTCTGTCAGATTTCAAATCTAAGGCTTCAACCTCTCAGTCTCTGTCCCAGTCTCAGTTTCTATCATTTACTAGTTCCATGTTTGATTACAATGAATGCACTAAGAGAAGCCCAGCGATTCTACGCTGTGGACTAAAAGGGAAAACTTCATGTTCAGAGGCGTGGAAATAAAGCAAGAGAGACTGAGTTTTGCATATGGGGGTAGCTAGTACAATAAGCAGGTAAGCAGAGCAGGGCTCTGATATTTGCAGATTGATGGGAAGCTAGTTGCATCGCTACCGCTGCCGGATCCAGAGGAACCAAAATGTGCAGTCGAGAAAAGTATAATTGTGTCCTTCACAACAGCCCTAGGAAGACCGACACGTCGGGTGATAACCGTTTGGTCAATATTTTATCTTTTCGGCGCGCTGTTATTTTAGCCTTTGGTTCTATTTTCGTCTTGTCTCGTTTATATCTCCTTCTAACTCCGTTCTTGACTCTTTTATCCGCATCCCCTGTACATCCTTGTCCTTTTCTTTTGTTGCGAATCTCGCGGTTTCAGAATGCTTGGCTAGTATCTTGTCAACCCTAATTGTACATTTGATAACATATTTGATTGCAAGCAGTAAAAGTTAGTACGTCTACTATTTTAATCTAACAGCAATTCCACCAGTAGATAATTGCCAGTAAATGATTTAAATCCATCTATCTCGCTCTCGACAGACCAGCGTTGGTTAATTTGGCCCTGCAGACTATATGCATGCAACGATCTCCGAGCAGTTTTCGAAACTTTGGCCTGCTGTAGGGAAGTAACTGGCCCTTCAAGTTGCGCTTCAGACAAAAACCCCCTCCTCCTGGTTACAGTGCTCCCGATTTAATACCGAGCTGTTCGAACTTGATGCTAGGATCCCAGCAATACAGATCTTTTGTCTCCGACTCAATCATGTCGCGGGTTCCACAAAGTGACGAGAATCGCTCGCAAAGCCTTTTTTGGCCATCTTTAGAAAGCAACATAGAAAACATCCCAGCCCTTTTGGAAAAAGCGTAAGCCATATTCTCCGCTATCTACATTTACAGAATTCAAGAATGTACTTGTACACAAATATATGTCTTAATTGCTATTTGCAACGCTAACGAACGGTGCATGACACTCTGCAGACCACAACATAAGCTAAGCTTTAATACTTTGAAAACTAATATTTTCAAATTTACTCCGGCATTGAGCAATTCGGCCTCATCTAGTCCAATATCCCCAAGATCTTTCGCATCTCTTAATTATAAAGATACTTGCTCCTCGAAGGAACATCTTGTCACTAATTCGAACCCGGAAAAGAACCTACGTGTACCTGAGGAGTCATTCGGTATAAAAGTTGGGGAAGATAATCACAGGTAAAGGTGTCTTACATAGAATTTATTATGTCACCTTCTCATGTATAAAGCAGGGACTCTAAATCTTATGATTTTCAAATCAAACCATTTACACGCAGTATCTCCGAGCCTACATTATCAATAAACACCAAAAATTTGGAGTTCAAAAATTCGGGGGCTGAAACGTCAAACTCATTAGACGATTCTGCCCAAATGGCAAGGACAGCCCCTCGTTCATTTTCGAATGAATCAGTTCTATCTTATTTCACGGAAAAAAACCTTTCAAAGACGCCTCAAGATGTCAGATTTAGCACGGAAATAAAGAATCTTGTCTCAACGGTTGGCTCAGCGGAAGTCGTTATTGCTTACCTTTTAAAAGAGAAAAAATCCCAGGCAGCACAAAATAGTCAACTATGGCGATTAGTAGATAAACAGAGGGCTATGATACTCGGTCTCAATAAGGATCTTGAGCGGGCCTTAAGAGATAAAGAACGCTACCGAAGAAAAGTCAGAGAATTTGTTGCTAAGGCCTCTACCACAGAATCCAGTAATTCTATTGCGAGGCTTAATTCACAGGATGAGATTGAAACAGAGATTGCCGAAAATTCTTACCATGGGACATTAGAGGATTTAAATTCGATGGATATGAAAATTGCCGATGAAAATAATCCAAAGTCACCTATTAGTCTTGTCTTAGCTCCATTTCCAATTACACCAAAATCGGAGAATTTTAGCTTTCAAAATCCTGCCAATATAAGCCAACCTCATGTTGAAATTCAATGCCCATTAGAAGAAGATGACCATGCGACTAGCCAGTCTTTACAGGTAAATCCATCGTCATTTTCAATGGGAGCACTGATTGAAAGCTTACATGAAAATAAGGAAATTAAAAGAGTTTCTTTTGAACAACGCAAATCTCCTCCTGCGTCTTTAGAGTTAGGTAATGCGAGTAACTCAATGTTTCGCTTTCGTTCCGTGCCAGATATCTCAACGCTTAACAATTATGAATACGATCAGACATCATACAACAATGATACAGATGATGGTTATCGTGAAAAGCTTGGTACTAGTGGAGAAAATAAAACTCGTGCAAACTCAGCTTTTGGATCTGGAGAAATAAGAAGTTCATGGATTGTAAAAAATACAGATACAGAATCACCATTGGCTTCAGCACACGAAACTTATTCCCCCACAGGTACCACGCGATCGATAAACTCTCCTGACTCAGATGTCATTGGATTTTCAGTTTCAAAAAAGAGTCCCAAACTTCTTCCAACTCCTGTGAGAACTTCTTCCTTGTTTACCGCATTTCGTGGGACTATAGGTCTTCCTTCTAGTCCTAGACATCATATTACACCCGTCTCCACTAAAAGCACGCTTCACACGAAAAACCCCATCAACTCTCCGCCGGCGTCCCCTACGATCGAGATTCCAGAGGCATCGAATTTTCCCTTATTGTCACCCACTACATTGATGCAACCAAGTCTACCCCTACCATGGACCCCAGTTTCTACCAAATCCATGGAAGATATCAAGCAAGAGACAAGTAACCCTAAATCTCCTACAAAAGTAACTAGTATACAGGAAAGTCAAGATAAAGCTAGTCTATATGATGAGAAACTTGAAAATAAAAGTAATTGTGAGACAAGCAATGATAATATCTTTAAAGGATTTCTCACAGATGAATATCCAGGCTTATTGCTCCCTCCGAGTGCACTTGATAAAGTCAATGTAAAAGTTGCATCGTCACGAATGAAGCCCTCTAGGGCAAGTATCATGTTTCCTAAGAATACAGAGGAAGACCCAGTTTTCACTTTGGCACTTCTCGCAAAGTCAGATCAAAGAGAACTCTGGAGAGTCGAGAAAGACTATTTATCACTAACTCTACTCGACCAAACTTTAAAGGATTGTTCTAGCTACAATGCAAAGTTTCCGGAAAGATCATTATTCAGTGGACACGCCCCTGCCAAAATTGATGCAAGACGTGAAGCTTTGAACAATTATCTAGAATCAATCTTAAAAATACAGAATGATATTCATGCAGCATTAGAGATTTGTAAATATCTCTCTCTTAATGCTCTTGAAGCGCTTTCAGAAAATTTTATGCCTACAAACATGCCTGAAAAAGCATATGCATCATTATCGGGCAAGGGATCAACAGGAAAGCCACTGAAGAATGGTTACCTAACTAAAAGAGGAAAAAATTTTGGCGGTTGGAAGGCGAGATATTTTGTCCTTGACGGTCCAGTATTTCACTACTTTGAATCTCCTGGTGGGCCATGTCTTGGGTCAATTAGATTACAAAGTGCTCAAATTGGAAAACAATCACAGCCTAACGAGAAGAGTACTCCACATGTTGAAGGCGATGATTCTGATTGTAAATATCGTCATGCATTCTTGATTCTGGAACCGAGAAGAAAAGAATCATCAGGTGTTATTCGCCATGTTCTTTGTGCGGAGAGCGACTTAGAACGTGATCAATGGGTTGATGCCCTTTGTCAGTATATAAATAACAAAGACCAAAACGAAATAAAATCTTCTCTTGAACAGCATACCCATGGAAGTGCGGGTAGCAACAATCACAACTCCAAAATTCAATCCCATAAAATTCAAGTAGCTCAGGGCTCAAAAGAAACCGTATTTCGAGGAATAAGTTACGAAGATACCAAGCCGAAGAATAAACCTACGATCGGGCCAAGAAATGAAAGTCCAGAAGATACTTCACCGATTGAGATAACTAATGATCGAGAATCATTGGATAACTTATCTCAGCCACAATCTCCTAATGGTGTCTCTAAGCAATCCTCCTTAAGCCAAGGGCAGAATGGATTGAGTGGTAAGCAAAGCAATACGATAAGCTCACAAAACGAGAAGATCTTAAATGAAAAGATCAAGCACCGTAAGAGGTCATTTTTTGGTTTTGGAACAAAGACAAAAATTCCAATAGAGTCTCCAGACGTTGGAGGCGCAAATATATCAAATAATCAATCCTCGAATGAACAAAATAATTTGGCTAAGAACATATTTGGTGCATCATTATCTGATGCTGTTAAGTATAGTCGTCCTGTTGACGTTAGTATACAGGTACCAGCTGTTGTTTACAGATGCGTTGAGTACTTGGATGCCAAGAACGCCTTTCACGAAGAAGGTATATTCAGACTTAGTGGCTCTAATCTTGTTATCAAGAGACTTAGAGAACGATTTAATTCCGAAGGAGACATTAATTTACTTATGGATGATCAATACCACGATATTCATGCTGTGGCATCTTTACTAAAATTATACCTTCGTGAACTACCAAGCACAATTTTAACAAGGAAGCTTCATGTTGATTTTCTTGCTGTTGTCGATTTACCAGATTTCAATGAGAGAATCGTTGCTCTCAATAGCCTTGTCGGGCAGTTACCGATTGAAAACCAAACTTTATTGAAGTATCTAGCCTCATTTCTGACAAAGATAATTGATAATTCAGACGTGAATAAAATGACAATTAGAAATGTTGGTATAGTTTTTTCTCCAACCCTTAATATTCCTGCGACTATATTTTCATTATTCCTTCAACAGTATTCAAAAATTTTCGGAGTAGAGCCTGATTATCGCTCAACTTCTACTTCTGATTCGTCATCAATAAACTCATCAAATGAGTTAAATAATTCTCAGGCATCTTCTATTGCAAAAGTTCGGGAAACAACTAGAGTAGCATCCAAACTAGCTGGCCCTAATTTCATAAAATCAATTGGTGCTAGCAAATCATACTGGCAAAATACACCGGAAAACGCAACGAGAAAGATAAAAAGGAGAGACAGCAGTTTGTTTGGTATGAATGTACCTGGCTTAAGCCAAAGTAGAGGTAGTTTTGGCAAGTAAAAAAATAGTGAGTTATTAACCTTCTTTTTGAGTTCTTTAAAAACTCTTGAGCAATAAAAAAATACGTCTCAATTTTGCGAAATAAATAATTCATATACTGATATATTTGATAGTTTAGGAATAGATATGTAATAACATTCATTGGAATAGTTAACATCAAGACTCTAGCATTATGGAGTCTTCAACATAAATAAATTGCGTGTATACTAATTCATAATTTCTGAATAACTTCATTAGTCATTAGGAATAAATGGGAATTTAAATATGAGTGAAAACTACGGATTTTTTACGAGATTCTATAATATTTTAGGACAAGGCGTTAAAGCGAATTTGGGATTTGGGATTGGGATTGGGATTTTTTTAACTATAATGCAAATTAACGAATGAAGATATTTAACTTGTATTTATTTTTTATGCAAATAAATGATTTATTTAAATAATTGTCAGTTTACTGTAATGGATTTTTATGAGATTCTCGTAAGTTTAATGGCCATAAAGCTTTTCTTATTAGAAAATATTTATGGCATGGTTGTTTCCTCCATCAATGTAGCCCTCACAGTATCACTAGAGTCGAATATAAGCGTGTTACAAATTCGAACACAAATGTTGAGTTGTAAAAGTTTTCAACATTAAATTTAGGGAACCACTACAGTAGAACCTGTCTAATTAGATAACCTCCCTAATTAGATACTTCCACATGGTCCCAAGT
>MCFK01010075.1:5763-16684 GCA_003610855.1 Erysiphe neolycopersici | reverse complement strand
CATAGGCTAAGCCTGCAGCGAGTGTTAAGATCTACTACGTATTTTATAATTTGGAAGGCGATTCCATCTTATGGCTCGCTTTAATGTTGATCACTACTGAAGAATGTTACTATTTCTTGAAGATTTTACCCAGCGCCATGGCCCCTTTATCTGTTCCTTACAGCAACCTTACAGCCTCTCGTGGCTTCCGCTTACCAACCTGTCTCTTAACCAGTGACCTTGTAGTGCGGCATAAGAAAAAATGAGTTGGAGTTTTCTCCCTCCTACAGGATCAAGGTGAATAACTTTCATGGTGGAATCTGTCATGGTAATCCTTGAAATCTCCGTGTTTAGATCGCGACTAAAATAGACCACTTAAAGTTTTCCGAGGAAGACGAAGCTCGGCAGGGAATTTTCCAGGTATCCCCAGCTCTTGATAGCTTTTTGGTGCCTGGGTCTGCCACCAAGAATCTAGGAGCTGTTTCCTATTTTCTGTAACTATTTTCCCAATAACTGCGTGAGATGGATTCTTATCAAACTGAGCAGTGGGGGCCGAATGGGCCCCAAGTTTTGCTAAGCTATCTGCTTCCTCGTTTTCCATAATTCCTGATTGACTATGGATCCACACCGCCTTGATGATTCCTGGCTTAACGTGTGAAAGTCTCTCTCGTTTCCCCTAATCACATTGAATATCTCGTATTATTTTGGTTTCTGTCCGGGAGGTTAGTGTATTGTTACCAGTTACTATTCCCACCGCTATTCTACTATCTGAGTGGATTAGTATGTTTGTGGCAAACTTTTGAGAGCTTTTTGCATGCAGACCGACAGTGCTTGACTTATTGTTATGATCTCAGTGTCTATACCGTCAGATCTCATAAACCATCCATACATCCAAGTAGCAGATGTATGAGAATTAGATAGCCAGAGGAAGAAGAAAAGAAAAACTCGCACATAGAATGTGTATGACAACTGGGTAGGACAAGATCAAATATGGCAGGGATATAGACAAGAAAAGCGAAGAGCCATATAAGATGTGGATTGGCAAAAGATTATCTAGGGCAGGACAGTGCTAGCTGGAGATTCTAACGCCCATAGCACTTACTGGAAACCAGAATGCAGAAGACGAGAACGGGCCGAAAATTTGGAAGCGATGATCCACACGTACGGTTTGATCGTCAACAATGGTATATCAA
Organism: Erysiphe neolycopersici; assembly: GCA_003610855.1. NCBI lineage: Eukaryota > Fungi > Ascomycota > Leotiomycetes > Helotiales > Erysiphaceae > Erysiphe > Erysiphe neolycopersici. Next base: position 15,512 of record MCFK01010075.1, on the reverse strand, counting down.
TACCCACGAGACCCAAGCAAACAGCGGGACGCTCACTCATTGGCCTGACAATCACGACTCTAGCCTTGGGGTACGCAGCAGAATAGTCAATAGACCCGGAAAACGCAACCCAATCGGACCACGAGTTATTAGATTAAGAGCTTACTATGGACATAGTATTACCTTTGTAATACAGTAGAGGAACTTTTGCTACTCTTAGTAAAAGTTGAGAGATATAAATATGTAATTATCTAATTGTAATTGTAGTTGTAACTTTAGTAAAATAGATAAGAAGATAATATTATGTGTAATGAAAAATATGGTAAGATAAATATACACATAGAGGAAGTTGTGGTACTTATACGATACTAGAGCCGCTAGTCGGCTCTTGCGTGTTTGAACATCATAACAAACATATCAAACACGATAAGTTCAAGCTAGTCTCTATCTAGGATCTATTGATCGCTCACTTCACTGAATCACGCTAATACCATGAGTGAGAGCTAGTCAATTACAACACGAGTTAATTACTTTTGACTCGGAGAATTTGGATGAGACGCATGGGAGCATAGGACCAAGTAAAGAGATTACAGTCTGGGCTCTCAAAAATCTGACCGAAGAACAGGTGAAGGCAATGGAAAAATATTGGATGGAATTAAGCACAGAGAGCCCCGGCGTGTCGGAGAGGAGCAGCAGAGAGGAATTTGATTTTGAGGCGCAATGGATAACTGATGCGCTCGTAAAGACTTCCGATCGTTATTGCAAACCATTGCAGTGTGCGCAAGATCAAAGCGTTGGTTGAATGAGAACCTGAATCAAATTCGCACGGAATTCAAAACATACCGCAAGAAATTCCAAAATCAATTAATCTTAATAGACCTGTACAAAGTTAGTCGCAACGCATATTATCGAAAGCTACGCAATGCAAAACAACGACCCTTCGAAAATTGGATACAAGGAGAGGAGGAAATAATGGAGTGTAGTTCAAAAGACTCGCCGCCCGACGACAGACAAAAATACGCCCAGAGACGACGCGAAGATGACCAACGATGCTGGACAGCACTGAGATATGCGAAAGAACGGAGCAGCCTAATAAAACCAGCCCTAAGAGATCCAGAAGGTAGAGTAGCAATTACTGTTGAAGAAAAAGAAGAGATGATCAGAAGAATCATGTTCCCAGTGATGCAGGAATCTAGCCAGGAGATAGAGGCCACAGAAGTAGGAAATGCATATGCAAAAGTGTCGAAAGAAGGAGTGCAGAAAGCACTTTTTTGTAAGTCAACTAAGAAAGCGCCAGGACCAGACAGAATTAACTTTCTCGCATTGCGTCTTTTATGGAAGTGGGATGCGAAGCGGATAATGAATGCATAAGACTGGGCCATCATCCACATGCCTGGCGTACAGCGAAGGGAATAGTGATCTGCAAGCCGAACAAGGCAGATTATAAACAGGTTAAGTCATATCGTATAATCAGCCTATTAAATAACCTCGGTAAAGCTACGGAAAAGGTGGTCGCGGAACTTATAGCTGAAAAATGTGAGCTCCATGGAAAACTGCATCAGGAACAGATGGGATGCCGCAAGTAGCGTAGTTGCATAGATGCAGTGGCTAGAGTGGTGGCAAGAATAGAAAAGGCTAGAGATAAAGGTAACGCTACAGCGCTCCTCCTCATGGATGTTAAAGATGCATTTAATCATGTCGACCGTGAAATATTACAACAACGAATGTATGATACGGGTTTTGACGGAAACCTTACAAATTGGGTTGGGTCTTTTCTGACAGATAGTAGACAAAAGTTGGTCATTGACGGCCAATGTAGTACCGAAAAGAAGATAATGACGGGAATCCCGCAAGAATCACCGGTCTCACCCATTCTCTCCGCCATATATCTGAGCGGAGTATTCCATGTAGTAGAAGAAGCGGTTCCCGGATGTCAAGCCACATCGTTCGCGGACGATTGTGGCTTCCTGGTCGAAGCGCCTAATATTAGAGAAGTAGCAAAACTTGTCGAGGAAGCAGGAAATAAGACCATACAATGGGGCGAAGAAAAGGGGTTGCAATTTAATCAAGCCAAAACTGAAACATTGGCATTGACGAGACGTCGCAAACATATGTCACAAATTAGTCAAGTAGAAATGGAGATGGGAGATCATAGATATGGATTTGAAAGCACCTGAAGAATTCCCCTAACAACGTTCCTGGGAAAGGTGGAGGTCTTACAATCTCGAGAGAAATCCAAACTTCAATGACGAAAGAAATTCTAGGGAGAACTACAGAAGTCTACATCTAGCTGGACTCACGGGCCGCAATCGAAAGGGCTCTCCATCTCGAGCCAAGGCCGGGTCAGTGGCTCGCACGTCGCATACACGAACGTGCGCAGGAACCGAAAGATAAGGGAATAGATGTAAATATTCGATGGCACTAAGTCACTCAGGTATCGAAGGAAATGAAAGAGCCGACCAAATAGCTAAAGAAGCAGCGACAACAGAGACACAAGCTTACAAAAAGTTTAATTCATTATCACGTATGTCGACTAATAACCGAATGCAAATGGAAAGAAAACCGTAGGTGGTTCAAAGAGGAGCATCAAAAACGGAAGCCAGAGAGCCGAAAAACCTATAAACTTCTGGACAAGAAGGTAGGGATGAATAAAATTTTATCCAACGCAAAGGAAAAGCTAGCGGGTATATTTTATCAGTTTAAATCAGAACATTCACACACCGCAGACTTTCTCCATAAAATTGGCAAAAGCAGCTTAAGAAGCTGCAATTACTGCCAAAGCGCGGTGACACAGACTATACGACACTTGGTGTTGGACTGTAGAAAGTGGAGACGCGAGCACGACAGAATGTGGGCTGCATTTAAGAAAGAAGGATGCATGCTGGTACGCAGATGGGCACAACCACGTGAAATATTCGCAGATGAAAAAGCCACAGCAGCCATGCTGAGATTCATCAGATGCATCGGTATAGGTAGAAAGTGTAATGAGGATACGGAGGAGCTGAGGGAAAGCCACCCCCGAATTAGTATCGGTACAGTTGATCTAGATGAGCAGAAAGAGCCCGAAGAATAAATGACCACACTAACAACGCAGTAAAATGAAAAACAGTAGAAGCAAAGCCAAGAGATAGATAGAATTAGTAAAAAAAAAGAAGTGATAGGATAGAGATAGCACTTGATGTGCCTAAATGCCCCACTCATTTATGGAAATGAAGGGCGAGAAAAGGATGCGCTAAGCGCAATATGGCTAAATTCAAATTATCGTAGAAGACCACAAATAGTGATGTAGAATTACCAGGGCGTATCCCAGTAGGATTTGAACCTTTATATTGATTAATAATAATAAAATTCCTGGTATCAATGATACACAAATTGTGTAGTTTCAACCACAAACTGGAGTGCAATTGATTAAGCGAGCTAAAGAATGGGGCTCTTAATGTCGCGCTTGATAAGTCGCTTATGGCATGTCTGTAAACCATATAACGCGTCACACACGTGTGTATACTTGAGGTGCAATGGACAATTTCTTGTTCATCTATGATCCAGGACCATTGATTAGGAGATATATCTTCATTCAAAGATGTCTTCACGTCCTGAACTCAAAGTAATATATCCTAATTTTATTCATATATCCTAGCTAACTGAATTAGATTGATGATGAAGGAGGCTTTATCAAGTTCTTTAAAAGTTTGACAAATGATCAAAATGATATTGTCCGAATCTTTGATCGAGGAGACTATGTCACTGCACACGGAGATGATGCATCACTTATTGCACGAACAGTATGGTTACTTTTGGTCGAAGAACTGATGTCGGAACTAATATTTGTTTTCAAAGGTCTATAAAACGACATCAGTTCTACGGTTTTTGGGCAAGAATGATACAACAGGCTTGTCTTCTGTTACAATGACACCCACTGTATATAAAAACTTCTTAAAAGAAGCACTCTTTCGACTTGGAAAGAAAGTAGAAATCTGGACTAATCAGGGGCGAAATTCCTGGGTTATTTCAAAGAGGGCCTCACCAGGAAATCTGCAAGATATTGAGGAGGAAATTGGTAGTCAGTATGATGCAACACCAACTATACTTACTGTCAAAATTTCTACAAAGACATCTGAAGCACGAACTGTTGGTGTTTGTTTTGCGGATGCTAGTGTTCGAGAACTCGGTGTTAGCGAATTCTTAGATAACGATCTTTATTCGAATTTTGAATCTCTTCTTATCCAACTAGGTGTCAAAGAGTGTATTGTACAGGCCGAAAAATCAGAGAAAGATATTGAGCTAAAAAAGATTAAGGCTGTGATCGAAAAATGCGGAGTTTCTTTGTCTGAAAGACCAAATTCGGACTTTAGCACCAAGGACATTGAACAAGATCTCTCGAGGTTATTAAAAGATGAAAACTTTGTTGGGACCTTACCGCAATCAGATCTTAAGTTTGCTATGGGCTCCGCAGCAGCTTTAATCAAGTACCTCGGCATTATGCAAGACTCTTCCAATTTCGGCCAATACCAACTGTATCAACATGATCTTTGTCAGTACATGAAGTTAGATGCATCTGCTTTAAAAGCACTCAACTTAATGCCTGGGTCTAGAGATGGGTCAAAGACAATGTCATTATATGGGCTTCTTAATCATTGCAAGACACCAGTTGGAAGCAGACTTCTTGCTCAGTGGCTTAAGCAACCATTGATGAGTAAGGAAGAAATTGAGACTAGACAACAGCTTGTGGAGGCATTTGTTGAAGATTCTGAGTTACGACAGACTATTCAAGAAGAGCACTTAAAATCAATTCCTGACTTATTTCGACTAGCCAGAAGGTTTCAAAAAAAACTAGCTGGACTTGAAGATGTCGTCCGGGCGTGGCAAGTTGTTAATGCTTTACCTGGATTCATAAGAACCTTTGAAGATGTCATGGATGAACAGTATAAAGATCATTTAGATAATGCTTATACATCCAAACTTAATGAGTATTTGGCTTCCCTGGAAAAATTACAAGAAATGGTAGAGATGACAGTAGATCTCGATGCGGCTCAGAATCATGACTATGTTATCAAACCGGAATTTGATGAGAAATTACAGCTCATTAGGGAAAGACTGGAAAAATCTAGATTAGAGATGGAGCGAGAACATAAAGCAGCCGGAAAAGATCTCAATCAGGACATTGAAAAGAAATTATTTCTTGAAAATCATAAAACTCACGGTTGGTGTCTAAGGCTCACACGGGCAGAAGCGGGATGCATTCGTAATAATAAAAAATATCATGAATGCTCGACCCAGAAAAATGGTGTTTATTTTACTACTTCAAAGCTTCAGAGTCTACGTCGAGAATTCGATCAACTTTCTGAAAATTATAATCGCACTCAAACGAGTCTTGTTGGCGAAGTAATAGGGGTTGCAGCTTCTTATTGCCCGGTATTGGAAAGTCTCGCTGGCGTTTTAGCACATTTGGATGTTATTGTTTCATTTGCTCATTGTTCTGTACATGCTCCAATCTCATATACTCGACCTAGGATACATCATCGGGGAACAGGAAACACAATCCTCAAAGAAGCACGACATCCTTGCTTGGAAATGCAGGATCATGTTCAATTTATCAGCAATGATGTGACGCTAAGTCACGATTCCTCAGAGTTCTTGATAATTACTGGGCCCAATATGGGAGGCAAGTCTACTTACATCCGTCAAATAGGTGTCATTGCCCTTATGGCCCAAATTGGTTGTTATGTTCCTTGTACTGATGCTGAGCTTACTATTTTTGATTGTATTTTAGCACGTGTAGGCGCGAGTGATTCTCAACTAAAAGGCGTTTCAACCTTCATGGCAGAAATGCTCGAGACAGCTAATATTCTAAAATCAGCCACTTCTGAATCGCTAATTATCATTGATGAGCTTGGTCGGGGTACATCAACTTATGATGGTTTTGGCTTAGCATGGGCTATTTCTGAATACATTATTAAAGAAATCAGTTGCTTTGCTATGTTTGCTACTCATTTCCACGAGCTAACAGCATTATCGGAAAATTTCTCACAGGTTGAAAATCTTCATGTTGTTGCACATGTCGATAATACCAACAAACGCGGTCGTGAAAAACGCGAAGTTACTCTCCTTTACAAAGTTGAAAAAGGAGTGTGTGACCATAGTTTTGGTATTCACGTTGCGGAAATAGTTCGATTTCCCGAAAAAGTTATACAGATGGCAAAGCAGAAGGCAGATGAACTTGAGGATTTCACAGGGAAACACGACATAACGTCAGTTCAATGTACTGAATTAGATGTTGAGACCGGAAGCCAATTGTTAAAGGATCTATTGTTACAGTGGAAAGCTGATGTTAGCGCTGAAGGTAATGGTAATCTAGGGACGAAAGAGAAGGTGCAGCGTTTGAAAGATTTGGTTGAAGCTAATGAGCCATTGTTGGCTAATCCTTTCTTTAAGACTGTTATGGCTCTTTAAAAAAGGATTTTCTATTGGCTTAATGACACAGTAAATATATCAAGGCGTTGACTTTGTTTTTTTAATAAAAAAACAGCGTATTTTTACTCGACTTTTGAGGAATTTTTTTTAGAAATAGGTAACTGATATGAAAGCAATGAGAGCGGGAAACGAATCATATGTACATTATTCAAAATGACTTTTCAATTTTTTAACATTTTTCCTTGATATCTCTAATAACATGACGAGATATTTTCAATTAATATGTTTAATTTAATTAATAGCGCATAGGCCTTTGGGCGCAAATGTATTTCATCGTTCTCAGACCATAAAAACACGGTCCTTTAGAAACACCTCTGCATATTGTTTCATTTCATTTCATTTTTTTTTTCTTTAATTTTACTGATCGCATTCTCGTGATCCAGCATTTTCGTTGAACAAAACACATCTTTTCTTTCAATCAAGGAGAAATCTTCCGTCATTTTCAAAAAAAAAGAAAAATGATGGATGATGAATATTTCACACTTACTCTAATGGATAAGTTTTGTGTATCTGTGTTCCGTAGGGTGCGATTAGAAAGGCTACGAGAAAAGATGATATAGTTGGTGATTTATCGATATAATCTTGGTAAGAGATAAAATAAGTAGGCGGTTTTCACTTAGAAAGAGGAAAGTATTTGGTAGTATATATTAAGAAGACGTTGCGTCCTATTTTTGAAACCCCCTCTTAGGGTGCTTACCGAGCTAGCCCCTGGCATGGCAACCTAAGCGATAACCGGCTTACCGAACATGATAGTCCCAGCTCGAATACATTGTTAATCCATGCAACTTACTGTACGGCTATCATATTTTAGAGCCAGATATTAGCAATTTATTAGGAAGGATTAGTGCCAGAAGCTACGTTAATGTATGCTAGAGAATCAAGCGATATATAGTTCCCCAACCCCCACTTTGTGCTTCCTATATTTGCGTCTGCTTCTCTATTTTCATTAATTTTTGAATGACCAGGCACCCATCTAAACTCAGCATTTAAACTCTTTGCTAAGTTATGAAATAATTTTGAAAATTTAATACTGGACGATGATTTTCCGGTTTGTAAATCCATTACTGCGGCCTAATTATCAAGAAGTATGAATATATTTTCGTCATTCTATCTCATGGATAGAGCAATTCGAAGGGCCATAGGTACACCAAAGATCTCTGCGTCGTATACTTCTCCACCATGCAGTATTTCGTGTCCTCTTTTAAACGTAGCTCCTCCACGCTGAAGAAAATAACCCCAGGATGAGCGTCCGGGACCCTCAGATGATCCGTCGGAATATGCACATATGTCTACTGTGCTTATTGAGCTTATCCAGCGCTGATATTTTTGAATCTCTTCTGCCTTTGTTCCATGCATTGAATTACACACCAGGACTGCTAATGGCTCCGCGGCTTCAGATTTAGGTAGCTGTTGGAAAGCTCGTTGGACTCAGGACATTTGGCATTCAGGTCTTTTTAAAAGCCTTGTCTTTGCTTTGTATTTTTAAGTGCTTTCATTAGGACACACACTTGATCGGATTCGAAAAGGGTGGCGATCATCTAGAGAATTTAGACGCGCGGAAAGATGTGGTCGATGGCTTTCTAGAAGTAAACGAGCCAAGGAAATGCCTCCTTCTATGTGTAGAACTGCATTTGATGTAGATCTCCACACCGGCCGATAGTGCAGCTTTCAGGGCTATATGCAGGGCCTTATCTGTCAGCCCACAGTGAAATGATGCAGGTAGTTTTACTGTCCGGTTTGCTTTTAGTCGAGAAAAGTCTGGCCACCATACTTCGGCACCAAAATTCGCTACTGGCACCACACAACAATCTACTACCGTTATTAGAGCTTTTGGAGGAGCTCCTTTTTGCACTGAGTTTAATTTCCACATATGATGTGCTAAAACAAGCGCCTTCCTACACCAGGCTGATTTATGGTGCTTGAATAAAAGACTAGGGTCGAGATATACACCCAGCCGACGTATATTCTCAGTAGATAAAATCGTCCTTCTATATACTGAAATTCCAACGGATTCTTCTCTCCTCCTCCCTGAAGATTATTTTACCTCTGTCTTCTTGGAGTCGAATAAAACAGCATTTTCATCTACCCATTTCGTTATGCTGTCAACTTCCCTCTGTGCTACAGCTGCAGCTTCTTTGGCTGAATGTCCAATGCCTAAAATCCCGATATTATCAGCATAGCTAAAACGTGCCATAGTATTCTCATTCTTTATCAGTTCCGCTATGTAAAGTTGGAACAGTGAGGGAGAGATGGGTGGTCCCTGAGAAACACCACATAATAGCTCTTTGGTTTCTGTTACTCCTTGAAAATACACTTGTACTCTACGATGTTCAAGAAAAGATTTAGCCCATCGAAGGATTGAGTTAGGCTATCCTTACGCTTACATGCGCCAAATTAGCCTGTTATACATCATTACATCAGAAGCCTCCTCAACGTCTAGCGTAAAAAGTGTTAAGGCCCAGCCTTGTGTCTTGGCCTCCTCCATGTCATGAACCACACAAGAAACAAGATCTGTTGTTGATCGTTGGGATAGTACTCAAAACTACTGCCAACCTAAAATTTCTATAACTATGGTGATGAGAGATATTCTCTTTTCCAATAACCAATGGCCTCCCTAATCCATTCCCTGACAAGAAAATAACGCAATAGGTAACCATCTTTTCACTGATGCGGGGTCGCGTCCTGCTTTTGATAAGAAAACTATTCCTGCGAGTTTAAAGCAGCTTGGGTGACAGCCAAGTCGGAGACAGTCACGAAAGAGTTGAATAACATGAAGTCCTATGTTTTCCCAACATGCTCCAAGAAGCTTGATAAAGATCCCGTCGGCTCCCGGGCTAGTGTTACCACTTCCGATTGTGTAAGTCCGTACTTCGAGCTCTGATATTTCGTCCGACCATGGAATTCGTGCCTCTCCTCGTATTGAGCAGGGAGGGAAGTCGTCAGATGCTGAGAAACATGATATTAGACAGTCCCTAGGGATAACTGAGCATCCTCGTTCTGCCTGGTTTGAATAACGGCCTGTTAGCCGATAGTTACCTGTAGACTAGGCTCTCCATCGCAGGCCTTAGAGAATATTCTGGAATACGGGAATATTCGAGACAAGATTGTAGTATTCGTGTTAGCCTTATTTTTAGCCTTTTACTAATAAGCAGACCAATCAGAACATAAATTAGATCACGTCTCTGCTACTCTATTGAAGCTCCTAGGAGAAAAAATTATGGAGTGATCATAAAGAGGGGATAGCTAGGGATACTAAATATGAAACTACAGTCAGACCTCTCAAATTTAATACCACCCGT
>MCFK01010065.1:0-13126 GCA_003610855.1 Erysiphe neolycopersici | reverse complement strand
GATAGTGAGTTTGTCACAACACTATGTAACTACGTACACGATGCCCCTTTTTTCCTTTTCCCTTTCTCTCCGTTCTTATCTATCTGGTAGTCCTGCTTTCCCATCCACAACTACAATCTAAAACCTTGTACTATTTATTCTCTTCGAAACAGACTTTCCCTTCCCTGGAGTCAATATGAATGTACCTGATACTCTTAATCGAACATTCTATCCCTTCCGACAATAACAACTAAAGTATAGGTAACCTCTGAATATATACTTGGATACATTTTCAGCGCTCTAAGAGTTTCGCCTATGTCTCGTTAATTGTAAATACGTTTCATCGTTTTTCTTTGAGTGCAAGTTTTTAACACGAATAGTGCCAGTACTTGCGCAGTAGGTAGATAGGTTATTTGTATATGTACATGAATTTCATGTAATAACAAACGTTATTGAAGTACTACAGGTAGGTAATTATATGAAGTAAATGTGCATTTTGAACTCATTACACACGTCACTCGTCGGATGTAACCTTTCATGCTACAACATACAAAGTAGCATTTAACCAACCATGTAGAGTGTAGGGTGTAGAGGTCATATGAGTCACATGACCACTGTAAATTGTTCCTTGGGAATAGCCACATCATCCAATCATATCGATCGGCTTACAAGTGACGATGCAGATATTGATGAAAGCGTTCCATTATAAAATATGACTGTCTAGGTTTTGGTTTCCATCGCTATATTCAAGGTACTTCTGTGAGGATATTTAGTAAATCCCTAACCTCAAAATATTCTTTTAGTTGGAAGAAATAGCATGCATGCATGCATGCCTGCAGAGAACCAGAGGAAATCCACAATCATGGTTCAGAGAATGACTCCAAGGCAATATTCCCCTTAGTATCCACAGGGAAAGAGAGAGAGGGGGATAGAACACACTGCAGGTTAAGCTTTGTAGAGTAACTTCTTAGTCAAGGTAAAATCTCCCCTCTCCTCCATAAAAGGAACAATCTTCAAAGTTTAGCTAGCTGAGCTGAGCTGCCTTGATGCTCTCTCTTATCAATACACAAGCCAATATCAAACCAGAACTCCGCCTTACCTTAAGAAGAAAGGACCGTTAGAGTGGTGTTAAAGATACGGCATGAGATTAGTCATATTATATCAAGGTATAACTTTCTCAGTATTCAGTTCTCTCTCTCTCTCTCATTTGAGAAGACAAAATATCATGTGAAGATGGAAGGGGGCAGAGGCTGATAACTTCTGGATATAGTAAATATATATTAGATATAGGACTTTTTTAGACTTCACTTTGATATGTTCTAATAGGCATAGCTTGACCATATTTCAATAAGACAAGCAATAGCAAAACCTGGTCATCGCTGTATTGGTTTCACTTGTGCCTTGGGGGGGTTTTTTTTATTTTAAGATAAGATCATGCACAAATAACACGAACCCAACTCGTTTTTCATCCAAGAAATACATATTGATTCAACATTTTCAATAGCGGTGATCCATCGATTGTTTCTCGGCTCTTTCTGTGACAAATTGAAGAATGTTAGGCTTAGACATCCGGATCACGTGACATATATATAAATATGCAGAAATGGAACAACAGGAGTCTGTAGTCTGAGGTTGGCTTTGAGATCTTTGTTAATTACTCAAAGTCAGATGCAAAGTGCCATCCATCTATTAGTCTGTGATGGTAATATTACCCATAGTCAACAGAATACCACATACCACCACGTTGAGAGGAATATCAACCTGTGTCAATGTCACCCTTGAAAGGATGTTAGCCGATGTGACAAGAAGATGTCAATAATTGGCATGAAACACGGTGCATTACTGTTGTGTGTAGCGAGATGAGGGACTATTGGCTAGTGTCTCAGTTATTAGGTATCGTAATGTTATAACCAGATCAAGCTACGGGTTTGTATGGTGTATCTTGCCGGGTCGGTTATCCCGTGTTTTGTTTTGTTCATCTTAGATTTGGGACTATGTTATCCCAGTGCGGAAATAAGTGTTATTTGATGAGTTCCACACTGCGTTACTCTTTCGGTCCAAAGGATGTATTGTATGTAAAGTGATCAATCATTTATGAAAATACATACTCTTCCTAGATATATCTTTATTTCCACATTAAAAGAATTACATACATTAAACTTGCCAGGTTAGTATCATTGCACTACTTTCTCACTCATAATTGTAAAAATTACTGACCATAATAATATGCCAGCAAATAGAAATTGCCATTTCCGGAAAATGATGTGTTTTTTTTTTCCCAAATGGTGAGTGGAATGTTTCTATTTGTTTGCCGTTTGGTATGTTAAAATTAATGCTATCAAAGAGTTCGCATGTGGGTCCGTCCGAGTTGCGGCGTTTCTTTAACAATGGAACTTTTTTTTCTTCATGGACACATCAATTAGTTGCTTAGGATGATAGATTTAGTTCATCCCATCTTTATTTCACCTCGATGTTGCATTGCTGACTCGTGTTGTCAAAGTGTTTAGTGAAAGTCCTAATTTGAACCTATCATTAAGCTAACAATACGGGCCGATGCTACTCTATTCTACCCACAGCCGAAGCCCAAAATCGTAGATGTTTGTTGATCTGTGTGAAGTGTGATAACAGCCGCTAACTTTTGCTGCTACTACCATTGAAATAATTCATTTCATTGAAAAGTGATTGATTCATTCAATACGTGATATTTACATAATTTTACACAACTAACTCCGCGCTAAATCAACCTACCATACCCGTAAATACACCTCATCGTAAAAATTTGGCTAAAATCAACACACCAACCAGCAAAAAACTCTTCTCACAAAATACCATCTTTTCATAACTCATTAAATCTTGAATCGTGTCCTAGTCATGCTCTAGTACCTTTTTAAATGTGATTTATCAATTAATTTTGAAGTCTCTATAAGCTCAAACTTCTGAAATCAAAAGGGATGTTTTATAATTCAATTTGAAGCTTCGAAGTATACTCCATAAGATGGTAAAGGTTCTTGTAGTTGTAGCATACCTCGGTTTTCACTTTCAGTATAGACGGGAAAGTTTTCGCTACTGCTTAAGTTTTTTCTGCGGCTTTGAAGACTACTTCCGCTCTTTTTACTTCTCAGAGACCGCAAACTAGCACGATTTGATATTACTTTACCAGCTCCGGGAGCAGCTGTCACAATTGTGCCAGGTGTTACGATTGATGGAGGATCTGATGAGTCTGTTCTAAAGAGTGGATGAATATGAGATTCACGATTGATCTCAACTGGCGTTGGTGATCTAGAATACCTCTTTGGTTCTCGATAGCTATTAGCAGGACTAAAGCTTCTGGTACTCTCGTTTCGCCTAGCTAATGGTTGTGGATTTTGAGGAAGCATAGACCTAAAGTCCTCTCCACCCGAAGGATCCGTAGGACTTGCCGGAATTGTTTCAAGAAACTTAAATGAGGTAGAAGGTTTGAGTGTAGATGGTAGAGCTAGTGATTCAACAGATTGTGAGGGATTAATATCAACAGATGCCTTTTCACTTTCATGAAACCTATTATTCCTGTCAAGTAGTAATAAATTTGGCGTGTGTGATCTTGTAAATTGATATGTAGATAATTGGTCGCTTGTAGGAACACTTTTTGGATTTTTTTGTATGGAAAAAAGAGAAAATCGAGTGGATGAAAATTTCTCGACTATTTTAAGGGAATGATGTTTTAGCGATGATAGCTTTATATTGGTAGGCCTAAAGTTACAGAGATATTTCTGTTGTGTATTTGAGCTCGTTATCGAGGGTTGGGTGTAGATCGATCTTGACATCTGGGTTGATTGATCAGGCGTGTCAGACAATATGCTTTTGCTCTTCCTTTTTTTTCGTCGAAGGCTCGCAAGACAAATGACAAAAATACATTGAGATATAATGGAGGCGGCTCCGGAGATGACGGCCACGAGAACTAGACTTTCGGGTGGGCGCAGTATTTTTGGGTCGAGGGGTGTTTTTCCTTTTCTAGTTTTATCGAGTACGAGTTGTAAAGCTGTAACTCCAGAAGAAATTATACAGGAGGTACCGGCAAATACGATTAAATAACCTCTGGGCTTTAATTTTTCGGAATGTTGAGGTTTGTGATGAATGAAGAATTGAAAAACAAGTAAAGTCATGAGAACTAACGTAGTACCGTGGAATGTAGATGATACTAATGCAAGGACTTCAGCTTTGCTTGTCGAAGGACTTTGGTATAAGACAATGGAGATGACATCTGTTACCAGAATTACTAGTCCACTTGACACTGCCAGGGTTCCAAGTGCCAGTAAAAGAGGGTAATAATCGTTCATGTCGATTCCTTTAATTGTAATATGCTGAGCGAATGATTTATACTGAATTATAGCTGTCTCGTGCGAGGGAAGATAGGTAATGAATGATAATTATCAAAAGGAGATAACTTTTTTCAAAAAGGCTACGGCTTAACGAACCACTGTACTGTACCCATTAAAAACAAGTGTGTAGTTATGTCTGTCTTTTGGGATTATGATCAATGCAGCTTCGATGTGTATGTAGTTGGATTTCGACTCCCCTAATTAGTTGTGAAGAGGTTTTAATAAAGTAAAATCGAAGCAATTCCGATTAACATGAACGAATGGATGAAAATAGGGTCAACGTAGAATCTGGTGCCTGATAAAAATTTTTTTGGTATAAAGATAGGCTGAAAATTTCTATCCTGGAACTAGTATATGTCTGGAGGATCGATTAGTAAAATCCCAAAGAGATTGATGAGTTAATGCTGTCATACTGCATAGAAAAACAACATAAACCGAAAAAAAGGAATGATGCCCAGATTTGGGGAAAGTTACAGAACATAAACATGCACCCATTGCCCGGTCAACAGCCGTCGTCATCGGCGATATCGGTACTGTCGGTACGATCTGCATTGAAACAAAGACAGCTGAAGAAAAGAATTTTCATCAAAGAGCAACAAATTTATGGAGTCTTGTGTAAATCTATTCCTCACAATGGAAAATAATTAGGGACTCTCTTGCTTTTCAACTGCGGAGAAGGAAGGAGCTTGGTTGTGAATATGTAAATATCACGTGATTTTGATGAAGCTTTCAGAAAACATGAAGACTTACTTCACTAGTCCGAGGTGTATACGACCTCGTTCAACCTCTTTCAATGAGAAGTGGATAGAACTTATGAAATTGAAATGTGGAGTGGAGCTTTGATCTATCGTAGAGGAGATGGGAGGGAAATCAATGAAAAGAGAGAGGGGGAAGAGAGAGAGATATCATGAGGGCACAGACGTATAAGGATTACTCCATACTTCATGATCCACGAATAAACCTTAAACATCAGTTAAGTGATCGTAGGTAGGGGGGAGAATGCGGATGATTTGCCGTGATTGCCATATTATTCAAACTATTTATCTCGCGAGACAGGAATTTTTGCCTGCTTGCCTATCTGCCAGCCGTCGGTCTGAATCTCTTTCTGTTTTTGTTTACTTACCTTTCTGTCTGTCTATTTTAGGAACTCCGTCCTCTGATATCAAAAGATCTATGGGCCTGTGAATTTAGTGCCTTTACTAGGTAAGGCCGGCCCTCAGAAGGCGAAAGTGGAAGGAAGCATCACAAGTACAATCGGTCATGTAGAACGGATGGGCAGGCATGGATAACTGTGTCTGTTTATCCAGGGCCACAAGGCAAGTCAATGCATATCTTACTATGATTGGTTATTCATATGTTTGTTGTTTGGACATTCAGACTGGGGAGGGAGTTGAAGTGCACAGAACCATCAACGCAATCCAGCCTGCCTTATGCCTGCCCGTTCACTGAACAAAGCCTGAGGTGGAGAAGCGAGGGTCTATCCTTGGAAGCCTAAGTCTAGATTTAGACAATGGATCGAGACAGTATCGGGTAAGAATGCGGGCGGAAGAATAATGTAGTGTTGTTGTTTTGTTTTGTTTTGTTTTATTTTGTTTACTTGCACTCATATAGAGTTCCTTTTTTTTCATTGTTTGACCGGTTCATAGCTGCTTAGTCATTGAAAGTAAGTGCCTGCTACCCCTGATAAAAACGCGCACCATGTACCGGCCTCCACCATGATTTAGCAGCGACATGAAGTTCTGTTGTTCCTACCATTCACAAAATTTTGATTAAGAGCTCAACTACAGCCTGATAGAATTAGTCTAGATACCGTATGAAAAGACAATGACTTGAGTTATTTATATTTGAAGTAAATTATGAAATTATCGAAATTCTGTATGGGTTGCTGGGATATAGTCGATAATCACTAACCATTTACTAACCCGATCTGGCAAAAAAGAAGATCGAATAGCGGCGGCAGGGATCTGGACTTATTTTACCAAATTTAGCTAGCCAAATAAATAGTAAATTACAGCATTATTTCACGGGGGATAATTACATATTTCCGAACATTTCGAATCTTGGCTCAACCAAAAGAAGAATAAAAAGACTTAAAATATAAACCTTCCACACACTTCAGATGACTGCGATCAAAACAACACATCTGCTGATCGACGCGTGATCTCATTTCCTCCCTCCCCAGCTCTAAAACTTCGGATGAAATTCAACCTTTTTGATAAAATATTTCCTCACACTGCCGTGCCGTGCCGTATCGTGCCGTGCCGTGCCGTATCGTGCCGTGCCGTGTAGTGTAGTTCCTGAGTAGCTTTCTTATTGTGTGTTCGGTCCCTTGCTTAGCTACGGAAACCGCAATAATCTGGCATCACGACCCAGTGATAGAATAAAGTCATGTGATTGATTGATTCTAAGGCGATGAATGTTGAATTTACATCTAATTTTGGAGGATGGCAGGCAGGCATTACGATTTCAAGGATTTTATTTTT
Source organism: Erysiphe neolycopersici (assembly GCA_003610855.1). Classification (NCBI taxonomy): domain Eukaryota; kingdom Fungi; phylum Ascomycota; class Leotiomycetes; order Helotiales; family Erysiphaceae; genus Erysiphe; species Erysiphe neolycopersici. Next base: position 6,306 of record MCFK01010065.1, on the reverse strand, counting down.
ATTTGTCCTAAAAATACACATCCCATCTAGGAATGGTCGAAAAAGCCCCCCCCAACCACTCTCACCCTAGCTTAACTCAACTCCCAATATGTATGTATCTATTCTATTCTATACTTTCAAGCGTGACATATCCCTCCCCACCGTAGCCGATCGGCTATAATAATCCTTACGCATAGCCCAAATTGACATCGATATGGGTCCTTTTAAGATTGACAGCATGAACTAAATCTCAAATGCCGCTGCCCTCAGAATAATCGCATGCATCCATCCCCTTAGAAAAAGGAATATTCTACTCAACTCGGCTGCTGCTTAACCAGCCACCAGGTAACAAACAATATTGCTATAATCTACTTCCTATGAGTGCACAACTCCATAGAAAAGCATGACTTGGTCTCCCTATCTGTTTTCCTGACAAATACAAAGCAAGCCGATTGTGCCGTAGTGTCATGCTCTGTCTGCTCCACACCACCTCGTTGGGGCGGGCGCCGGGAAACCTGCAAAGAGGCATTCGGTATTCATACCGCCCTTCAGGATTCCACTCTGTCCCCGATGATCTCTGTTAACTTCCCCTTCAAATCACAACTCTTCATCATCCTTTCTACCAAGCGGTTCTACGACTATCCCAGGAACTCAGGGCGCAGGGCTCTGCACTTCCCATCTATATATTACTCAAGCTAAAATATAAATAAGCTGTTGCCGCCATTACTCAACTGCTGTTATGGCTTCTCATGCAGTTGATTTAGGGGAGGATCTTTGGCGTATTATGGCTTATCGTGAAAGAGAACGTAAGGCAAAACTGTGGTTTTCTTGGTGGTTTTCGTTCTCGAAAGGTTTTTCCACCCATTAGGGTGGGCTCCTCCTGAGTGAGTCTGCGGCCCTCATAGCACGGAGAATACGCCCCGTCCTACCTAGTAAATTAGTAGATCATTCCAGAATTTCCTCTATACGTTCCATGTCCCATTCAGGATAGTATGTAGTCAGGCTCATACTTGACGGTAATTGGAGGTAGGCTATAACACTTTGCATGGCACTAAACATCACAAGAAGCCAGTCGGAGTGATTTTACAAGGGGCCAATCACAACAAGGAGATTGATTGCTCGCTTAGAGCGCTCCATAGAAGGCTCGTTGGCTGGCTGGCTTTGGTTAGTCATCCCAAAATAACCAATCGCATTCTATGCTGCTCCTGACTGAATTTAATTTTATCAGCCCCTGCTTTGCTTGCTCATTTACAACTCCACCGAGTCAAAATCCAGGTAGCTACGGTAAAATATACATGCCTGCCGGCAGGCAGGGGTAGAATGTCGATCAAATGTAACCAAAGAATATCGGTGAGAATACTATCGTCCGGTTCAGGATCAGTTGCTCCTATCGATCAAACGGTTCCCCCCATAGAATGACAACAACAAACTTATCTCACCTATTCCTCATAACTTATAGAGTCACATAATTCACAACGGCAAACACATGCGCATCATCTGCCAAACAGAAATGATTTCTTGTTAAATTCGGTTTTTTCTCAGTCTACATTGTAAAAAGTCCAGGACTCTAATGTTTATAATGGCCGTAGGAATCTGCGATGAACACTTTTCTTCAGAGCCTATACAAACAGGTTGAAAAATGTTTTTTCTCATGAGTTGTGAGTTATTGAGGGCAGATAGCCAGAGATCAGCAATGATTCTTGTAGAGGGCGACGGACATTGCTAGAAATTCTACCGATTTCGTGTCTTACTCCGAAGAGACGTGGATTTCTAGTCAGGATCTTTCGAGGGGTCATTTAAAATGAAGGGATAGCGTTCGATACGAATTTGGAAGAGGAATATAAGATAACGACCTCGACTAGCATAGATGTGTGCGTTTTGTTGCAAGCGTGCTACTTAGTTAATTATGAATAATTGCTAAGTAGGCATACTTCATATTAAAATGACGCAGCATTGTGCCATCGATTGGGTCTTAATTGCGGTGTATTATTTTGTCGCCGAGATGGGTACTCTATTGGGCTCTTTACTCTCCGGACTTGAACTTGATTAAGCTTTTCTAAACCATGATGGAAGAGATATATCCCCGGATCAATACTCCCTGACGACTTACAATTCTAGCAGAGAACTATCTACTAAATCTCATCGGATAATGCGGGAGATCATGGATTCAGGATCCGACCAATTCTATCCTGATTCGCATGCATTTTGGCAAACTCGCTGCAAAGCTATGATTGATGCTGGAGAAAGTCCAATCAAGTCTCAGCTCTTTTCTCTGTTTTTTCGCTTCACTTCAGTTGTGTATAGATATGATCTTTGTTGGAGTACCAAGATAGTTTTAGTTTTATTTTCAAGATTAATTTTTGACATCCTGTGTATTCAGTCTCTGAAATCGAAGTTCAAACACGAGACCCGTTCATGTGATTTAATGAGAAATCTTTGAAGTTAAGCTGGGGTATTTTCCATCGATTAAATCACGAGGATGTGAATTTTATGGAAGCAAGAATACTCCGAAGACTTAACAGTTTGTAATTATAACTTTTTTTTGTCATGCTTCTGTAAGTTACTATACAATTTGTCTACAGCTATTTTCTTGATTTTGAAAGTGGGTAGTGAATCTAAATTTCCACAATGGATTTAGTAGAATCAACCAACACTGTTTCAACTTTAAAGACTCCAAGGTTCAAAGTATTTCCGGGCGAAAATATATCATTAGAGAGGGGACGAAGAGTATTTTATTTTTTAACCTAGAAGTTATTTATATATATATATATATATATATATATATATCAACGTAGATATATATACGTAGATATATGAATATGAAATCATAAATGAACATCGGAAACAAAATAATGTCCTGAAACACATATAATTTCACAGGAAAAATAAAGGCCCTTCGTCAAATACCTTAGTGTTTTCTTATCAAGATTATTGTAAGTCCTGTGCAAATGCATAGATAGAATGGTAAGTTGGAAGAAATGGAAACAGATAAGTTAATTAGAGTATTTTTTTAAGATTGCTATTCTTTTTTTTTTCTCTTATATCTAACTCTTCTATCGTCTGTATTGATGGGAGCGTTGTTGTGAGAGACAAAGTAAACCATATTGACCACGCAATTTGTGTGATGTGGGTACGAGACACACTAATAAACACATCCAATCGGCTACTCGACTGCAACTTCCCGCCACAACAGTCCATACTCTCACTCTACAATAAAGACATAAGTCAGAGTGACTTGTGACATTTCTCCAAGTAGCCCCCTTTTTTTTCGCTTTGCCAATATCATGACTCAATTTCGGTGGAGAGATTGTTCATCTTTCTGCATTGGATGGAAAACCTTCAGGTCTCTTGTCCGCGTCAGTTATTGAAAAAAAAAAAAAAGGTTCTATTTTTGAAAAGTTGAATTATTTCATTTTCCTGCTTCAAATCACCATATTTATTAGCTTTGGTGTTGTTTGGATTTTGGATGTTGTCGATCCTGTAGATATCGACTCCCAGCATACAGTCAAAAGTGCTACAGAAATTCGATCCGCCTCTGGACATGAAATTGTTTGCCTCAATAGTACAGCTTCATATCTCCGTTTCATTCACGTCCTTCAACCATGGGATCCTTTCCGCTCCTTCAAGTGGTCAAGCCTCAGCGCAGAACAGAAAAGAGCAAGTGTCAGCGCGGGAGGCTACTAGAGTTTAATATAGGTCAAGGAGTTTAGATGTGGGTAAAGTAAGTTAAATAGCAGCTATCATGTAAGTTCTAAGATTATGTTATTTGTATTGTTTCTCTAGACAATGATCAAAGAAACAAGAAAAGACAGAAGACAAAACGTGAAGGACAAGAAATAGAGGGTTGGCAAAGCCTAAATATGTACACAATTATCACCGTGAAATCAAGCCAAAATGGGAAGGAAACATATTAGGTATTCTTTCACAAGTACATGACGGTGTTAAAAAACCTGTAGCTCTCTGGAGGAGGAAACTCAAACCAGAAGAAACAAGATATAGCACGCCGGACTTAGAACTACTTGCTGTTATTGACGCCTTCGATCACTTCCGAGTGTATCTTGAGGGCACCCAGCATAAGGTTAAAATTTTTAGCGATCACGCAAATCTGAGGTATTTTAAATCCACGCTTCGACCAAATCGTAGACAAGCTGGCTACATTGAAAAACTTGCAAGCTACGAATTTAATATCTACCATCTACCTGGTAATAAAAACCCTGCAGATGCGCTGTCTAGACGATCTGACTACATGGATAAAAAAAATTAATTACAAAGAAGAATGGATTCTAAGCCCATCAGGCCAAAAAAAAAATCCAATTGCTATAAATGCAGTTACCCTTGAATTTAAAAATATCATGGCTGATGCTCTTGCAGCTAATGAATTTGCCTCAAAACTGCTTCAAAACAACTTACCGAAAAATGGCATTGAGAAGACAGTGCACTATGGTATGATCTCAACAGATTTTATATACCAAAGTCGCTTCGAATTAAAGCAAAAGAACTAAGCCATGATAGCCCTCTCGCTGGACATTGGGGAACTGCAAGAACCATAAAGCTAGCACAAGGAAACAATTATTGGCCTTACATGACAGAAGACCTTCGAGAATATGTCGCTAGCTGTCAGCTGTGCCTTCGAAACAAACACAATCCCACAAGCCTTATGGAAAGCTAAGTCCACTACCGGTTCCTGAAAGAAAATGGTCAAGCGTTGCAATGGACTTCATCACAGACTTACCAAAAACTAAAAATGGTAATACTGCAATACTGACCTGTATTGACGCAGCTACATGACGCGGACGCTTCATTGTGTGTAAACTGGCTGGACTTACAGCGGAAAAAACTGCGAGTCTAATTCGCCAAAATGTCATTCGTCAACACGGGATATCAAAACAATTCATTACTGATAGAGGAAGACAATTTGTAAATAATTTCTGGAAACACCTAAGCAGTACCCTAGGATTTGACCAATCTCCAACCACCACGGCACATCAGCAAGGCAATGGGTTAGCCGAAAGGTTAAATCAGTCTCTAGAAGCCTACTTACGTTCTTACGTTAACTTTGAGCAAAATGACTGGGATGAATATTTAGATATGTATTAGTTCTGCTGGAACAAATCAAAGCACGCTGCAACCAGAATGGCACCGTTCTATGTAGATCAAGAACACCTCACCAATTTTCAAATAAAAAACGAAGAACCAGAAAAGCCTGTAACCTCACAAACCGCTGCTAATCACACTCTTAAATTAAACAAAACAACACAAAAACTCAAATCCATTATGACATCATCAAATAACACAATGAACCATTACTACGACACTAATCATAAAGACATTGAGTTCATCGTATGAGACTGGGTAATGTTGAAAAAACATTTAAGAACTATGAGTTCCTGCAAAAAACTCACTGAAAAATTTATTGGCCCATTTAAGGTAATTGAAAAAAATTACGAGCCAAACATATCGACTAGACTCGAAAAACTTAGTTGGGAAAATCTACGATGTATTCCACGTGGAAAAACTAGAAAAATGCAAAAAACCTCAATAAGGTCAGCAAGATTACGGTATTGAATGGTTTGTCAATGACGAAGAAACGCTCAATTATCTCGTAGACCTTATTAATTCGCGATATATTAACGATAACCTTGAATACCAAGTAAAATATAGTGATAATACAAAAGAATGGATCGATAATACTGAGTTCGACAGAAACAATATAGAAATACAGGCATTCCACAATAGAAATCTGGATAAACCGTACCCTTCCAATGGACTTCTAGATAGGGCATCTAGGACACGACACACCCCAATTAGATATGGCTTTCAGTGATCGGGACGATCACTTTGTGGAGGGGGGGACTGTTATGTGATGCTCATTGCTAAGGTTAATAGCCAAACCCAGATAACGACATCTATGTGAATTGTTGTAACACATCTCAAATCGGTTAAAGATCCTGTCTTGTATAAATAAACTGAGCAGTATTAGATAGATCTGTAGCTTTATTTGGGCCTCTCAGACCTATGTTTCTGGAAATAACAAAATTTGTTATTGCCGAGTTTTGTTATGCATTTAATAATCAAAAACCCCACAAAAACCACACCAATTTCAACACCACCAACTTTGAAGCCCAACATCACAATCAATTTATTTAAATTTTAACTTATAATTCGGTGGAACATTAAAGAATCAAATCTATATCATACCGAATTTTTTTTAGTAAAGAATTAGTGTCTGGAAAGTAATTAGGGAATAATTAAGACGGTGTGTTTTATTTTATTTACATCAACACATCTAAAGGCCTGTAAATATTTTTTTTCAACCATTTAATTTTC
>MCFK01009912.1:6968-18598 GCA_003610855.1 Erysiphe neolycopersici | reverse complement strand
CAGTGGGATTTAAATTTAATAGTTTAGGTTTGAATAATAGTTGCCTCGACACCTAAGGCAGTAAGTCTTAGCGTCTTTTGTCCCATCAGAGTACTGTAAGTAAGGCTTCGGCCATAGAAAGACGTTAAATATAAACAAACAAACAAACAAACAAACGAAGTTATCATGGAATAAATCACAAATTAAAGAATAGAATTATTTTGCAGAATGAATGATCCAAGCCAAGGAATACAGCGCGAACTTGTATGTAATTCAACGTTGTTATTTTCATTTAGTTAAAGGCATCAACGTCTGACTTGAGCGTAAGCTTCCTCACATACACTTAGTTTCAACATATCGCTTTCCTCAATTGCCTAAAATTCATCCAGAAAAGGTCGCAGAATGGCTACAAGCTGCTCCTAAAATTACACGCGATCAAGCGCCATTCTACTGGACCTATCTCGATCGACCTCTGGATATGACTATTCTTTTGGTTTGGCAATCAATGGCGCTTGGCGTTGAGTTTCCTAGTGATGGTTACGTTTGGACACCACAAGAAACTGCTTTGAAGTTCCATGTTCAGGGTGGATATGTAAAGCTATTACATTTCTCAAAGTAGTTCTCATAATTCATATTGAATCTGACACTAGCAGACCCTAGAAATGTACCATCATAAAGTCGGATACGCGCCAGGCGAGCAATTAGCGACTCATTCTCGTCGAAGATATCGCCTTCTTCCCCCTCAAGTACCTGGAATGCAAGTTGTGCAGCCGGACCCAAGTCTTTGGATTGTTCATTATGCGACTGCAGAACCCAACGAACGGGTTCCATCAAATATTATACCGATTGATATCCGTGTACAGCAAATTATGAACACTCGACAGTATCTTCAATCACAAGGGCAAATTGTACAGAAAGAGTTTATGCTTCATGATCGGGCTCAATGGCCAACTATTGCATTCCCTCGTAACGGTCCGCAGGGCGCAGCTACGAACGGACAAAAAATACCTGTAGCACGAATGCCTCAGGCTATGGCCTACTCAACACAGGCTCCTGCTTCAGTATATCCTTCGAAACGTATTCGAACTCAGACGAGTACTACTGGGGGTGTAGCTGTCTTTGAAATTGATGAACAAGAAGATACATCACGAGGAGACTTTTTCGATCACATTACTCCAAGAGAAATTAGTATGATGAGATACAAACAGAATCATGAATGGATGGAAGAAGTTATCTCATCACCATACTCGATGAATCGAATTATTCCAACAGACCTTGGTTTAGGCGTACGAGGAGAACTCGAGAGTCTTACTAATGGCATCTTTGATGCGCCTCTCGATCCTGATAGAGATGTATGTCATAACAATTACGTAGGTCGCTTGGATCCTGAAAAGGCGGAGGAGTTCCGAAAAAGAGTCACTGCAAATATTGCGCAAACAAAAATAGAAATAGAAAAAATGAAAAAAAAACATGAGAAGCGAATAGCTCAGGGACAGAAAGCTTCACTCATTCGAACAGCTGAGAAAGAGCTTTGCCAAGCAGTGAGTAATCCTTCTGACGTAGGCTCTGAAATCTGGCGACTTGAAGGCCGCATTGAAGAGAATGAGCCTGAAGATGTGAAGGCTCCTCTTTCCGTACCCCCTAAAGTTTGTGATGTAGTAGCTAAAGTTGAAGCTTCACTTGGATGTCACACTGAACTAGTCAAAGAGCTTGTTCGTATTCAGGAAGGTGGCTTAGAAGTATCCCATTCAATATCTTCACATCAGTCTGCCGCATACCCTACGAACTTTCTATTTTCTAGCCAGGCTGGTTAAATAAAAATTTTAAAAGTTAAAACTTAACCATACTTTTTTTTTCCCCTCTAGTCATCTGGAAAGAAAATACTCACGACACTCCATTCTTCTAAGGGAATGGTTACCATTTCAATCAATTGTAGGGTTCTTCGGGCTAGATTGATCTTATCATTTGAGCTTGAAAAAAAAAAACAGTTCTAAAGAACAACATAGTATAAAACAATTACGTACACTAAAGTAGGCTATTGATCCTCCCGCGTTATCAAATTATAAGTGTTGAATATCGCAAAATCCCACTTTTTTTTAATTTAGATGAAATTTAAAAACATATTTTTGGGTATTTGTGTACGAACATAACCGTTACACAACTAGATGTACATTTAGTTCTGATTTATGATCTATTAAAATCCCTTCCGTGATGTACCATGTCGTTTGTTGTCAAGCTTGAATAAAATATATTATGGTGATGAAAACGGTTTTAGAGTCCGGCTATAATCTCAACTCAGTAATTTAGATGTGTGAAAATGAGTGTACATATCATCAGTACGAAAAAAATTAACCATAAAAATCGATTTTAATCTTCTCCCGCTATTAATTGCAATCTCAAGACTTGAAAAAAATCAAGAAATGACGTCGAATTCTGATAAAAAATGGCAGACCGATTGTTTCATCCTAATAGTTTTAATCCACCTTTAACTTTGGAACCAGGCTTCTGTACACCAGCACCAGTTTTATCTCGGTTTCCTTTTCCACTTCCTTTCCCTTTATTCTTATTCTTGTTCTTTTTCTGATCCTTTGGGTTTACTGCATTTATTTCTGTTGTACTTCTCCTTAAAAGTACAGGATGACTACCAATGTACTTTCCCTGCATATCTCTAGCTGCTTGAAAGAACTCATCTCCATCACTAAAGCTAACGAAACCATAACCTTTACTTTTTGTCGTGCGCTTATCACGAATGACACGAGCTTTTTGTACTGAGGGCCATCGAGAGAAAGCCTTATATAGAGACTCGTCTGTAACTTCGCCAGCTAGATTTCCGACGAAGAGGCGGAAGTGTAATGGGTCCCACTCAAGCAGTGATGAGTCTGACCAAGTTGTGCCGCCTCCAGATCGAACAACTGTCTTTGTGTTAGTCTTAGCATCGTTCACCACAGTTGCTACTCCAGTATCATTATTCGCTACTAAATTCATAGCAGCAGAGCTCAAATTTTGACTTCCTCCAAGTGGAGCTGCATTAGCGGATGTTGCAGATGCTGAGCCTTCGCCTGAGTTTGGATACCTGCGAGTACCACCCGTGTATCCAGAAGTAGAAGAGCTTTCCTTAGCGACATATGCTGATTGCCATTGTGCTATCTGAGCCGCCATTTCAGGATCCTCATCAAAAGCCCGCGGGTTTCCCGCTGCACTTGTAGGTGGTGCAAATGGGTTTCGAATCTGAGGTGCAGCCCCATATACAATCTCCGGTTGGTGTGGTGCGGCATAGTTGTACTGCTGTTGCGGGTATGTTGGCTGTTGGTAGTTTCTATAGATTGGTTGAGGAGCTATAACAGATCGAGGTGCGAACCCTCCGAAAGATTGGGGTTTTGATACATCATGAGTTTTGTTATGAACGGGCTTGATATGCGCGGTAGGAGGTGGACGAGCAGGAAGAGATGGATGCCCTGGAGTTGTAAGATTTGACGAGAGACCTGACTGTTGCAGATATGACATGATGAATTTTAAAATTTATCTCTTAATAAGTGATGAACGTACCTCTTGCGTACCTACGTGTAGTGTATCATTGTAGTATGTGAGTCAATGTCGCCAGAGGAATACTCATTCTGAAGTTTAATGAATAATTAATCCTCAGTAAAACGGCTTAGTCAGCCACAGATCGTACTTTAGATTAGACACAGCACAGTGCCAACACGTCGGGCCGTCATTACCTCGACTTAATGACTACAAATTAAACACCTCTTGATCAAATGAGAGTTTATGTCTTTGATGTTATCAGGCAAATGAGGAGACATGATATTGAGGTTTTTGTACAAACCTCTACTCATAGGGACGCTGCACTGAGTATAGAACAGCCTAAAGAGTTTAAGATACTACGGAAAAACTTCCCTGTTGAATTAGCTGAAGTTCCTCTAAGCACCAAAATTGCGGGCGGAAAAAATGCAGACAACAGCGCTCTCATCACTATGATGACTCACGCATCGAAAGCGAGGATTCCTGGGTTTCAAATAAACCGAGTACGATGGTTACAGGTTGGGAAGGAGCATGAGAAAGCAAAAAAAAAAGGCCATAGTAGAGTATCGGTAATTTTGGGCCTATCAACAGAAGACCTACAATGAGAGTGGTTAGGAACGGAATAGTCATTGACTCTATCTCTACTCAGGCCAAATTTGGACATCCAAAGTTCAAAAAAAGCAATATTTTAATTGTAGCCAATGGAATAACTTGCAGGCGGTTTTCAGTAATCCTTCGAGGTGAAGTGAATGCGCCGGCCAACACCAATACACGCGATTACTCGAAGGACTAAGTATCGTGCTGTAATTGTGGTCAAAATCACTGTCATGGCAGAGAGCTGTCTGCAAGACATTTAATTTCTACAAAGAAGGCGTCGAGCGTGCTTGACAAGAAAACCAGATAAGGACCGCAGAGATAAGAAGTGAGAAAATTCTCACTACACCTAGAAAATCTCTGCCAGCAAAATCATATGATCAGGAGGGTTTTACAGTTATCAATAAGAAAAGTTCAGCATCTAAGAGGGGCCCGGACCGATCTAGAAAAGACGCTACTGCCCCGGCGACGTCACAACCAGTAACTACATCACCATCTGCAGATACCATCGCGTAGCTCACGCCTCGGTAGTGTAAGACCTAGCGTGGAATGTATAGTGGCATCAACTCCAGCTCCATTCTTTATAGGATAGAGCTAAAAATAATACAGTATAAATACGGTGCAAGTAACAGAGATACTCTACGGCCTTTTTTCGACATGCTGAATCCCAAGAAACATATGATAGTGGCCTTACAAGAACAAAGTGTAAACCCTAGAACGCTAGATACCTACTGCTCTCGAGGATATATTTTGTGTATGGAGTCAACACTTGAAACAAGGGTGACATTTTTAATTAGCAGGGAAGTCGGCGGAGCCAACTGGACATTTAAGTGGTACTCTAAACTAGTAGCACATATTACATTGAGTCTTTAAACTGCTTGTTTCTTGGGGACTTTAACTGCCATCATCTGACCTGGGGAAGTCCCGGCGTGCAGCGGGATACTAGAGCCCAGCAACTATTAAATTACACTAAAACTAATGGACTCGATTTAATTATACCAAAGGTAGTACCGATATTTCGAAGAATTGGAGCACGAAGGACTCTCCAAGAGACAGTCATCGACCTCACTTTTGTCACTGAAAACCTACTTGGATGTATTTATGCTTGTCGAACCAGGGACTAATAGTGCATATGACATGATCATATTCCTATCGAAATTATATTGAGTACGAGGGGAACGATAAATCTAGAAATGAGAAGATATGCTCACCACAAGGCGGACTTAGAAAGGATGAAAAATATGATTCGGGAATGTAAATGGGAGCAAGGACAACAACCGTTAGTTGCTTTGCAAGAGAAACTTATCAAAGCTCTAAACAACTGTTGCCCCAGGGCTCATCCGAGTCCTTTTGCCAAACCTGCTTGGTTAGCTAAGGCAATGGATCTTGTGCCAAGCTCACGCAGCGCTCGTCGACAGGCATTAGCAACTAAGGAAGACCATCATGTGATTAGAGCGAAGCTAATTTGACAAGAACTGAAGAAAGAAATTCGGAGGTTAAAGATTAAGGGGTTTTGTTGCCAGCTTAACTGATACCAAAAATGAAGCTCATAATTGGGGTCTATGGAACCTCAAAAAATGGGCGAAGAAGAGCACGAAAATTTCGTAAGGTCCTCTTAATTACCTGAAATGAGAAGAAGCTAGGCAGAACTCCCGACTAAAGACAATCGGAGAAAGGTAGCCATCTTAAGCGAAAAGCTTTTCCCGAAAATGGTTGAAGCTGATCAAGCAGCCGTTAGAGTCCCACAAAATGGTAAGACATCTTCTTGTATTAAACTAACGTGACCATTGTATGATTTCATCACGAATACCAATGCAGAGGTCAAGTGGGTACCTAGCCACTCAAAGATTAGGGGGAAATGAGGAAGCAGACGCTCCAGCGCGTTTAGCGTTGTAATCACACCCATATTGCCAAACGTAACCATGTCGTATTATTCTTGCTTATTTGCGTCGCCTGATGTTTCAACGCCGCCAAAATTTGGTGAACGAGTGGTGGCCTTATGTCTGTCCAAATAGATATCGGGATCTAGACTTACTTAAAAATTTGCCGTGGGAAACCACCGGAACTAGACCTTCCAAACGTTTACTGCGTAAATAAATAGCAGCTAGAACAGGCCCTGGTGACTTGGCGGCGTATCACCATGGTTTTCATCAAAGTGATCCAAACGTAGAATGCATATGTGGACAAGAAACCTCTCCCACACACTTTATTTGTTTTCGCTAATGAGCTACTTATGTACGCAAGCTTAGGAAAGGGGCTACTATGGGAGAATTTATCTGCCAACATCTTGGACCCAAGTGTCTCGATAATTTTCTAGAATCTACGCAGAAAACAGGTTTTTTCAAGAACCTGTGAGCACATCGTGTCTCTGCTATATCACACCTTATCTCTGCTATGCGCGAGAGCTGGAGAGCGGAGCTATTCAAATTATGAAGAATGGTAGAGATGGTTTAGTACGAGGAATGCTAATTCAGCTGACACACTGGAGTCAAGGGTAATGAGCGGGCAGATGAAGCAGCTAAGCAAGCAGCTATAGGTGGATTGCACTGTAACGAACGATTCGCATAGCTAGCATACGTCTCGAGATGTGTTACAGAACTGAAATGGAAAGAATGCAGAAAATGGTTTATATATAAGCATAGAAATAGGTCTACCTCAACTCGAATAACCTATCAGCTTCGGCATCAATATTAGAGTTTAAACAAAATATTCAGTCGGTCTCATAAGTCATTAGCTGGTCGCTTTTTTAAACTAAAAATCTGGTTATGCTCGAACTGGAGAGTACCTATACAGAATTCATAAAATAGAAGATAACAGGTGTACTCACTACTTGGCAGGATTTCGACAAACAGTACGCCACTTAATGCTCGAATGCCGCAAGTGGCGACGCGAGAGAGATAAAATGTGGAAGGAACTCAGAAAAGATGGCAGCAGGTTATGCAGGAGCTACACAAAAGCTAGACAATTATTCGGGGATGTGAACGCCACTACGGCCATTTTGCGATTTCTACAGAGCACAGAGATAGAGCGGAGACAGAATAATGATATTAAAGGTACACTGAGCTATAGCAGACGAGAGAATCTTGTGTTAGAAGAGTTAGATAGGGGGTGAAAAATGGGGTGGATAGGCGAAATTGAAGTGAAATCATAAGGATTAGTAGAGCAACATGCCCCGAAGATATCCGAATGCTAATCAGCCGTAAGGCTAAGGCGAGAAACAAGAAGCGCTAAGCGCTATATAGACAGTAAACATGTTAGAAGAATAGTAGTAGATGAATAAGCAAGTGGCAGAAACACTGCGATGTAAGGAGGTTATGTAGAGTATCCTAGCGGATAAAATTTCATAGTGATTGTAAAAAAATAAAAACCATACGAAGGAGCAGCCTTCCTGATAACCTGTATAAACACCAGAATTAAGATTTTTAATAGCAATTTGTTTGGTCAGTTCTATGGGAAATATTTTGACGACTAAGTAGAAATTGGAGGATACGTAATAATTGTAAGCTATTTTTGGTGGGAGCCCTGATATAAGGTGTTCGAGCTCAAGACGGATATTTAGAACATATAACCTCCCAATCTGCAGCAGCACCTATCCAATACCCAGTATTGGATAACCATATATTCAATATGGCCTGATGGCTACTAAAGGTCTGAAGAGATCTCGAACATTCTTACTTTGATGTATACGACGAATAGCCGCAAATTTCCCTTACCAAAGTCTTGATGTAATCCTATATTTTGCTCCTAGAAAGTCCCATTAATACTTAATCAATTACGCCAATAGACTTTTTGTTGGAAATTCAGGAATCCAGAAATAGGAGTACTGAATTATTTGTTGCTATTTTAACATTGATGAACTAAGGTCAGGTAGGAGGTAGCCGGCCGAGCACTGATGTAGGCGGTTTGCAGGCAGTGGATGCACGTACCAAGCTTTAAGACTTCTATTTCTATATTTAGAATATAGGGAAAATACTAGTGTTAACTAATTCTGAATGCTTTTGCTATATCGAACTATCTCTATCTAAGGAAAGAATAGGATGATTATTTATTGTTTAGGTAGGCTCCCAGTCCATCTGATCTTCACTTGGCTCGTTGACTGGTGTCTGAAATGATTGTTGACGCGGATTACTTATACAATTCTTCGATCGTTCCATAATTTCATCGCCTCCATCTTATCGGAGGTTTTTCTTAACTAAAATACTCGTAGCTTTCTGGCTCGTCCTGGGATACAAACTTATCACTTAGTTCTCGGTTTAAAACTGTACGAAGATAGCCCTTTTTAATGGATCCTCCCAACCCCATCCTTGCACTTCCAATATTGTTTTTTCAAAATCCTGCAGGAAATCTCTAAAATCCCGGTTAACTTATCTGATTATGTTAAGTTTATTTATAGATGTTTGTATATTTGTCGGAATCTCCAAATGCTTTATCCAGCCGTTCTAAAAACTTTTGACATTGAAACTTTCGATAATTTTTGCAAATTCTATCCAAGTGAATTCTTCACGAAGCCGTGTCCGTTAACCTTCTAAAGCCATACCAAGCTCTCTCTGCTTCGTTACCAATGACTCTTGCGTCTATCTGTAGTTTGACCTCTGAGAGACTTCGGAACTGGCGGTATAAGGATAGATCAGAACCTGTAAATTTCCTTGGATGAGGCTACGAATGCCCTGGTCTCTGATCGAAAGATTGTGAGATGTTCGTAATGATTGGTTCCTGATAAGTTGGGAGGGGAGACGAATGAAATGAGAAACCCATGAAGGGGCCGAATCTGTTGTACTAGAAGCTCGAGGATGGTTTTCTGATGTATGGTAATACTGGTTTTGATCATCCAAATCGTAATCGTTATTACTTGATAAGTATTATTCTAAATTATAATCCGAGTTTTTGACGATATAACAGCCTAACAAAAACTGACTTATGATATATTCTCTAATCATAAAGATGAGAGTGACGCATTTCTACTGTGATGGGCTTAATTTGAACAACTCAGAATAAGGATTCAAAAAAATGATAAATTTGATAAACTATGAGATCCCACCACTTCTGTCTCCGTAGACTTTGCAAACCGTGCGTTAAGCTTCTTACACTATCTGTGAAGCCGAGTCCCGCCAGCAAATGCTTGAGACAAACATTGTTATCCATGTAAGCCAGTCAGTTTGGTTCCAATTTATATATTGTGTTAATATCGTCTCAATTACCTCGTTAGCTCTTTCAGTTGATCCATCAGTTTCGGGTGAGAAAGCTGTAGATAGTTGTCGGTTAATTCTGAGTAAGTCAGAAAGTCTTTTCCAAAATGCACTTGTAAACTGTGTACCTCGATCAGATACTATCGCGCTTGGCAGGAAATGGCTTGGGAGATATCGTTTTATGAACCACTTCGCCACACTCTCCGCATCGATAGCCTCTAATCCATCCGCAATTACCCCTTTGCTTAACCGATCTGTACCGACAATCATATTGATACAACCCTCAGATATGGGGAGTTTGGTAATAAAATCCATAGATATTTCTGTCCAGATACGATCTAGAATGGGCAGAGGTTTAAGAAATCTTTGACGTCTATTACACCATGCTTTATTCCAAGCATAACCGTCACAATCTTCAACAAATCTTCGAATATCCTTATCCATACCGGGCCAAAAATATTGGCGAGCTACCAGCGAATATGATATTTCTCTCCCTGGGTGTCCGCTTAAAGGTGAATCATGAGCCAACTGAATCAATTTTGTTCGCAGATAATACTCTTCGGGTATCCATTCTCGTTCCCGAAATAGAAAACGATCTCGATTGGAAACAGAGCATTCCGAAATTGAAACCTTGAGATTGAGTTCAATTGAGAACTTGTAGGCATTTGTTTTGACAGCCTCTAATGCTTTCATATACTGGCGGTCCTCCAAAATAGCTGCGTCCTATTTGACTAATTCATCTGGCCATTCGCCTATGTAATATTCATTCGATTTCGATTTCGACTCCGAGTTTATTTTAGCAGGTAATATTCGTACCACATGGCTTGCTACTAAAATATCTGATTTTAAAAGACAAATACTTCGATCTGTCAATATTTTATCATCTTCATCATTTAGCATGTCTTGGTCTCTTC
The DNA here is from genome assembly GCA_003610855.1 of Erysiphe neolycopersici. Classification (NCBI taxonomy): domain Eukaryota; kingdom Fungi; phylum Ascomycota; class Leotiomycetes; order Helotiales; family Erysiphaceae; genus Erysiphe; species Erysiphe neolycopersici. The sequence goes on along the minus strand of MCFK01009912.1, from coordinate 8,403 downwards.
TTGAAAGCGCTTCACCACGTAGGTTCACACTCCCCAGGATGTGAACAATCTTAAAATTATAACGAGATAATATAAGAGATCATCTCATCTGTGGCTCTGTCAACCTACACATAGCCATAAAATACTCAAGGTTTTTATGGTCAGTGCAGATATCAAATTTTTCAACCCCCCAGAGTTTAGAATCCCATTCCTCTAAACAACGTATTATGGCAAGCATTTCTTTATCATAAATCTCGCAATTACACTCGGCTGGATTATTCTTTTTGGAAAAGAAGGCACATGGAACCCACACTCCTTTGTCATCCAACTGTTGAAGTGTACCTCCACTGCACTATCCAGAAGAATCGGTGTCTATTCGCGTGGGCTTATCACAGTCAAATTGACCAAGTGCGGAAGCACTCAAAAATATTTCTTTAAGCTTATTAAATGCTTGATCCGCTTCTGAGCTCCATCGAAATTTACGGTACAGAGCTGGAATCAATTATAGCTCTTATAAGTACATGTTTATCAAAATTTTTTGAATGAATTTTTTTATTTCTGAATCGGTAAATTTTTTTCTTTCCATCAAATCTTTTGATCTTCAGTCGCGACTCTTTCTGGAGGCTATTCTTTTTCCATATCTGAATAAGTATAATTATCAAAACTTGTTTTATTGGTCTCTTAGCGGGGCCAAAAGCCTTACAATATCTGCAAAAATAACCAGGATCATCACAACGCGAGCACAGCTTATTTTCTCGAAAGTCAGTAAGTTCTTTTTCTATTCGTCACAGAATAGGCGGTTACAGCCCAGCCTTTGGTGCAATCTTGCTTTTGCATTTATCGCCAAAGTTAACACTAGCAATCAAACTAGCAAGAGATTGAAGGTTTATTTTCATTCCCCCCATCACAACGTCACTGTCAGAATCGAAATTCAGCGCTAACGATGTATTTTTAGTCACAGCAGGACTTGAGTTTCACTTTATGCCACTAGGGTTGATATTCTGTGTCACTCAAGATTATATTTTGCAAATAAGATTCTAACAGCTTTCAATATTCGTTGCTACTCTTGCAATTTTGTTTATCCATTCACGATAATCATCATTGGAGAGCTTAAGAACATTAGTTTTTTCTGATATCTCATCGCTAATGGTCTTTTTTAATTGAGGTTTATATCGACTCCTCTGTGTAGTCACTCAGATTCCGATAGGCACTTACTCCTTCCAGAAATCTTTCGGCACAAATAAATAAAGAGTATTACCACATTCATGTAGTAATTAGTTCAATTTTCATGGAACTGGAGGTTTCTGTACGAATTTCACATATACCGAGGTGGCCAAAACACAATGTCAAGGTGATAGTATGGGGCATATTATCCAAGCCTGACCCTTCTTGGCGCCAAACCCGGAGACCGATTTAGCACCTCTCCCCAATTGCACATATACAGAGGTACAGCCTT
>MCFK01009911.1:0-24885 GCA_003610855.1 Erysiphe neolycopersici | reverse complement strand
CCAAAAAATGATCAATTCACCTAATAATGCATGCAAGCTAATTCGCGGGAAAACGGTATACATAAGTAAGATGAATTTCATCGATGTCTATGAGGATGTCTTGGGTCCGCCGCAATAATATGTGCAGCTAATCTGTCATATATATGATAAAGAATAGCCGTTACTGGATCCCGTCCTACTTGTCGTAAGAGAGCAGGGACAGGTATTTTTGTATATACAAGTAGTACGATTTATTAAGGCCTGTACTGGTCGATTATCCAGGTAGATGTTATTGGTTTAATCCATGTTTCAGCTTCGTATGAAAGAGTTGAGAAAACATAGCCCTACCCTACATGGCTGAGTAGTCCAGCGTTTCCTCCCCGAATAGTATTCACTAATCGTTGTGTACGGCCGGTTATCAGCCTAGATCTCTGACATGCATTGCGAACATGCTCTTTAAAACAGAATTTTCCTGTCAAACTAAACTCTGAGCCATCTTATGAGGCCATTTGATTCAATAATGGTATCGCCCATACCAATAGATAGGAATGAATAATTTCATTTTCAATGAAAGTATTGAAGATCGGTTTTCTCATAATCAAAATTGATTTAATTTTCTAAGCAAAGCGCCCACGAGATATCCTTAGTCATGTTTCCACATAAAAAAGGAATAAGGTATGTAATATGGGTGAGTCCTGTGGTAGCCCACGTATGATATGGAGTGGGTCCGTATACACTTCATCAAGACACATCTATGCTGTTCAGAAAGAAAAGGGTAAACCCATTGGATAAAATTCTCGGGCCATCCTTGAGCTCTAAGCATGAGAAGCAAGCGGTTCTTTTTTGCTTTGCATGATGGCCGCAATTTTTGCAGGTGTTGGTACTATTAAGGCTATTCCAATTGGCACTATCAATACGTCCGATATAAGCATTTTTTCTGGAACGAGCTTTTGTATAGTCTAGCGTAGTTGAAACGGGTCGATTTTACGTGCTTTATGGCTTAGTTCCAACCTTATGATTATACAGCGGTCTTCTTTACTCTGACCTCTTGACGGAGTTCCTTTTGGTTCTTGTTTCTTCGAGGAAATAGTCCTCTTATTATCTAGGCCTGCTGCTTTCGCAGCCCATGTAGTCGATTTAAGACTTGGCTTGGGCTTTTGTGGATTTTGTACACTCCAATACACTTATTGTCCTCGACTCGCACGAGACGCATTCGGCCAGATTTTCCATAAAGTCTGCCCCTACTCCTGAGTATTCTTTTTTCATATCTTGTATATACGCACCCGTAAGGTCAAGAAGGCTTTTAATTCTTTCCATTGATGGGGTCTTGGTTCCTTTATTTAGCATAGTGCTGATATTTCCACATTGCTTTGATTATTTGTCTGACTATCTGGGACTTGCAAACAGGGAAATTCAACGTTTTAATTGGTATTTTCCATTTTCTGTGTAGGCAGGTCTTGTTCTTCGCAATCTATAGGATTATCAATTAGTTCATTGTCTACATGTTGTATCGCACAACACTACTGATCAAGCACTATGCTCCGGTGGAGAGCTTCCACAATTCGTAGGGACGAGCAGGATTTGAAACTGGAGGGCTTGTTTGTTCTAACTCATCGCTGAATCCGGATCCGAAACGCGATTGCCAGCGTCCCGGGGATTAGGAGGAAGCGCACGCTTAGTACCCAGTACCTAACGACCGGCACTATAGCTTATTGAGTTACCAAGATCAGATAATCAAGTGACTTACTTTGAAATGGATTAATTTATTTAGAAATTTGGTGATGGTTGGATCCGGCTTGACTCTTTATACAGACCTTCGTTTAAAAACTTGTTTATCAATCTGAGGTCGCCGCTCTATTAGTCAGCCTCCTCATTCTCAATGAGGTTTAGTGCTGGAAGCTAGGTACATGCTTAAACATTCCTGAATTTTTAAACACCATTTAAAATTATATATGAGAACTACATCCGACGGCCGATTATAGATAAATATAAAAATTAAGCGAGAGTGGACCTACTCCTGGTACACATCGACTTACAACACCGATACATTCTCATCCAGAACAAAAATTCTGTGAGACTTCGCACCTACTTAAGTAATAACAGGAACACAGTTAAGTCATATTTTGCTGCATGTCGATTAGGTGGGAGTTTCGGCTAAACAAGAATAAATTAAAGAATTTCTGGAACTGAAATTTCTACGTGACAAGTGTCAACAAATATTAAGCTGGATGGATGGCTGACTGGCTGGCTTTTCTGTGAAGAAAATGTTATAACATGTCAATCTGAGAAGAGCGAGGGTGGTAGAAATGACGTTTACCGCCCGCCACAGTCAGATTAGACGGAGATCTTGTCCCACGCGCTAAATAAAAGATCAGCATTAATTGCACGGAGAGCGTAGTACCTGAAATGGATTTGCCTGAAACATATCAAGCCGACTAATTGCAAGGACATCAAAATTCTCAGGCCTCCCTGCCAAAAAAGAAAGGGGGGAAGTTTTCCCCCTTATAATCCTTCATGGCTGTCCGATTAAAATCCGTTGGTCCAGTCGCTGTGTGGGTAATAAGATAGAGTGAATGGATTAAATATCGCGTTACATCGTCTGACTCGAGGGAGGAACAATCTGCACACTGACTCTCGCAATCAATACTTTTCCAAGTGTCTTGTTCCTCCTCTGAAGATCCTGAGAGACTGAAAACTTGTCCTTTGAGTTGAAGAACGAACAAGATTTTCCTAGTGAAGCAAGTTATCCGCGTACGCACACTGACCGATCGATTACACACTTCGATTGTGAAGCGCGTAATAACCGTTAAATAAACACACGGGTTCCGTACACAGTGAGTGGGTACAACATATCTTGTACGGATGGATGGATGGATGGGGGAAGTAAACTCAGAAATACTAGAATTGGGCCAAAAGCTGATATATCAGATTGGTTAGAGATTTTTGAACCATCGCACGCTGTGATTATTAAAAGGAAGGCAGGAACTTGTTGCAAGTCGTTTTTGTTTACCATGCTTATCTTACAGCCAGTATTTGTCAGTAGGTGAAGAGGAAGGACCTTGCCTGGTTGCTAAGTAAAATGAATTATGGTGTTTTTTAAACTTCATTTCTCGAAGTTGGGTAAATTTGCTTTCGCCGAGTCAATAGCTAATCTTGGTGGATACTAACTCTACTATGACGGCATGAAAGAGAGACGATATTTGCTCTAATTCAAAAGGGGGGCTTGCTCGGCTATTTCCTACAAAATAGGAATGTGTGGCTGGTAAGACCTGATTTTAGTCTCGCCCTAATTAGTCAGGCTGTTACTAAGTCTCTTGACTAACCCGCTTTTTCTTGTCTCATTGGTTGACATGTAAACCTCGGGAGGGAGGACCAAAATCATGTTCTTCGGAAAACATATATTTATCTATTTTTTATTCCTTATCACTAGACACACCCATTGATGCTATTTGTTACCAGAGAAATCAAATTTAGATATAGTTGCGCCACAGAAATATATACATTCACAATCTTTTAATTTATTGAATGGATTGTTCTATTACAACTTATATCCATATTTGGTACTTCTGCCATTAGATCTTCTTCAATTTCGAACAGTTTCTGTCCAGACAAAGCTTGGTGTAAACTTATTATCATCAATTTTAATCACTTAGTAGAGAGCAATTGCGTTTCGAATTCGCAAAGATGAGATGCATGAGCAGCGAAAAGTTTCAGTCACAAACGCAACGGCAAACTATCATTTTGCAGGAATCAGACTCGGCGACGATCAGCCCTCGGCACAATACCATATTCCTCAAAAATTTGTACTTTGAACACCAAACCTAATAATTCAATAAAGAAGCAATTGACGATAGTGGACGGACGCTAAAGCCATGACATTACAGAGTTTATTAGAAAGCTTTCAGAACCATATGCTATAGCTTGTCCTGAAAATTTGCAAACTTCGTCGGGATTTCTTGTAGGGTTAGAGATAATGAAGACGAATCTTGATTCAGTCACAAATTTCTAATGAGCTAACCTGAGATATGTTAAGAAAGATCAACTAATTGTTGCTAATGTCGAACAATAGGAAATACGTGGTCAATTATTGATGTGGTTACTTCCACCTAAGAATAAGGAAGATAGGAGTGGGAATAGCAAGCTTTGTTATTAAATATTAATAAAAAATTGCATGTTCATGACATATATATAAGCATATTTAATAAAGATGTTGACATTTATTAGTGAGTAATACATCTTTCTAGAACTTTGCACAGCCACAAAATTAAAGTTCGTAGGAAATGAGGAGAGTTTTTTTTGGAAATAATAGCAAACCCTTCAGAATAATGCCTGAACCATGTAAAGACCAAATCATCGTTATGACTTGTTGCTCAATACGACATTTATAACAAGCTTATCTTCCTTGAAGGTCTGGTTGTTTGCTTTTCTTTGCTCTGTGCTTTGCTTTGCGCTGCTTCGTAATGCCTTGCCACGCACGTGTGCGGAGGCATCCAATTGGAAAGAAACGAATCAGGGTTATTAAGGTCATGGAACAGCGTTTTTATCCGAGGAACTGATATGAATGTATGTTAGCACGCGAGCTATTGTTGAATTCAATATTCGTACGACTTGGCATTCTAAGGGAAGCCTTTTGAATACCCAAATCTCGCCTGACTCTGACAGTAGTTCCATCTCCTCCTGATTGCTTGTCATTTAAACTGGATAGATAGGTGCTGGAAATAATAAGTTTGGCCGAAAAGTTGTGGTCTTTTGGACAGTCTCCATTTTGTTTCAATCAGCAATGATCAATCCTGAGAAGATTGAATGACAGGCACCTGAATTCTGTTTTCCACAGAATGTTTGTTAAGAGGCTTTTCTAACTAGAATGACTGCAGCGGTGACCACTCAATAACTAATTCTTCTATTTGTGTTGTTCGTTATGCAGTCAAGATAAGTTAGAGAGCAGACTGGCTGGCAGGCCTAGGGAGTGAAATTGGTGTTGTATTGAAGTAAAAATAGTAAAAGTAATATGAGATTAATGACACAGGCCCTGTCCTGTCCGTAGCTACTTGGCTCCTCGCTTGTTGTCTTGTTACCATGTTCCAAAGAAAGCCTGTGGCTCCATTTGCCTGGGAAGCTTGCGTCTTTTGGGACTAGTGTGTAGTTGACTCTCATGGATTAGAATTTCTTTGTAATCAGGGAGGACCAGGCCAGTTCTGGGTAGTCCCAGCTCCTCCTCTATATCAAGGATTCAACCAATAAAAAGCTCGCAATTAATCTCAAATTTTAAAGCCTGATGCACCACGTTTGACTATAACAGACAGACAATCAGCTACCTATACACTGCGTACTGCTGTTGCTGCTGCTGCTGCTGCTGTTGTGCAGTACTAAGTTAATGAGTGCTGTGAGTGAAGTTATAGCAGCCTAGTTAGCTACCTGCCCATCTAGCTAGAGTAGATCCTAGATCCTAGATCCTAGTCAATAATGACGACCCACTCACTAACTAACTATCATTCCTTTTCCTCCCTCTCCCTGCTGCTACTACTACTACTACTACTACTACTACTACTACTACTACTACTACTACTACTACTACTACTACTGCTGCTGCCCTGAATCAATTGCACCCCCCTCCCAAACTTCTTCCTATGTATCTGCCGCCTACTCATCTCAACTTTACCCATCTCTACACTGCACCTCCTCTCCTCTCTACCACCCATACAGTCCTCATTGTTATTACTTACACCGATTTTGAAATTGACTTTTTTACCAATACTATCATCTTCTCCATAATCATCTCGTCACTTAGAAATGCTGCTTCAGTGCTAAGCTGCCTCCTGCCTCTGATCACTTTGAATAATTCCTAACTGAGGTATGTCTCTGGATCCACGCTCAAATCTACTCCCTACACCCCTATGCCCTACAAGCACCCAATGCCCACTGTCAATTAGTCCTCGCTCACCTAACACAAATTTATCAAAATTTTAGAGACAAGAGCCACACCCCACATTTTGCTTCCTCCACACCCACCCACACGCACACAGACCTTTTGCAATTTAGTCAACCTCCCTCCGCGATACATCGTGAACTCTTTCCGAATCGATGATCGCCGTCTATTTTTCTCCAATTCCAGCTTCCACTGACGAGCTAATTTGTGTTCATCTGACTACCCTACATTCCCTGCGATTTTCCATAGTCACCACCATTGAATCCCTTCATTCTCCATTTGGTTAAGTCACCTATCATATTTGAGTAGTTGCAAAAAAGCTAGTTCTCCATTCAGTACCACGGGCAACATCAAACACTCTTTTTTAGCGCAACTTGTCTTTCTCGCAATCTGCTCATCACGACGTCGCCACCTAATAATTAATCATTATATTCACGTATCGCTGGCGTTTATATACAATACTGCCCTCGGGGTAACAACCTCCCTGCCTCCCCTCTTGTCTACGGTCAGCCACTTCGATAATATTTTCTTTCATTGTATGCTTGAGATTTGTATAATCGGGTTTAATTCTTCACAGAGGGCTTGGCAGGCCGTCCTTCTGTCTTTTAAGGACTTGATTCATATAGTTATTTCAAAAAACTTGTCAAAAAATATTTATCTGTCAACAACATCACCATCGAACAGAAATCTCCTGATTCAAAATCCCGTTCAGATACAAATCGATCCTCAATTATAATCACACTCGATTACGGCAAAGTTAACATAAAGTGAAAAGAGTAAAATAATAGCAAAAAAATGCACATCGATTCATCTCTTGCTATTGTCAGCTCAATTGTAGTTTTGGCATCACATGTATCGGCCGCATCTACATCTCCGAAAGGATGCTTTAGCTCAACATTTGGCTTAAGTCTTGCAGGATCTCAGACCTTCAACTCGATTGGCTCATGTTCAACACTTTGCCTAGGCAAGAAGGCTGAGGCAATGGCAATGCAAGACTCTGATTGTTATTGTGGATCAACGTTACCTCCAATAAATGCTGCCACAGATGATTCAAAATGCACAATACCATGTCCTGGTTATCCATCTGATCTATGTAAGTACTTGTGACCACGTTACATATTACTCATATATACTAATATTCAATCTCCAAGGTGGAGGTGTTAATGCCTATAGCGTTTATTTGACTGGACTGTCAGCTGCCGTTCCTAATGCTGAATCACCTTCATCTACGTCTTCCTCTTCAAGTAAACCAACTATGACTACCTCATTACCACCATCCGTTGTGACTGTTGGAGGAGAAACAGTAGTGGTTACAGCAAAACCAGTCTCAACTGACAATTCGCTGGACTCGGAGAAATCTACATCATCCCCGAACAAAGCTGGAATAGCAGCAGGAGTGGTTGTTGGTCTCCTGGCATTTGCTGCAATTGCAGGTGGACTGGTACTGTACCTACGTAATCAGAAACGACGAGCTATTGAGGAGGAACATCGACAAGCTGCCGCTGTTAATAGCTTTATTGATGGCGGAAAATATCCTGCTCCTGTCACAGATACACGGCTCGATCCTACAGTCATGGCAAGTCGAAGAATGAGTGATGGTAGTATAGCAGATAATCAAGATTATTCACGGAGAATACTCAAGGTAGTGTAAACTCGTTAAACTTCTATCCAGAAATGAGACTAATACGAGTGTAGGTAACTAATGCATAGATCTATATCTGACATAAAAATTCTCAAACTTCTTCCGCCTTTCACGTAATATGGGTATTATTTTATATGTGGATTTATTACGTATCTAGTTAATCTCCCTAGATTCGGACTTGGTGTTATGTTAAATGGCTGTGGCCTGGGATGAGCTTATGAGAGCTATATGGGGTGACACTAATCTCGGTTTTCTTTTTAACCCAGATTGATCCGTATTCGCCTTCTCTCAAGTCATATCCAGTTGGATATAAAAATTAGTCAATATATTGAGATCCAACTATTTATCGGAGTTCCCATTGAGCTTAATTATCCGATATCTGATACCCAATTTGGCGATTTTCAAAAAGGCAAACTTGACATGACAACATTAATTTAATCAAACGTTTACGTGCAGTGTATTATTAACTTTTATCTGTCGATACAGATGATGAGGCAAGGAGTCTCGTACGGTGGGGTGTGTTTGGTTAGAAACTTCTAAGCAGATGAAAATATTAAAAGGCATTTCCTGTTATCTAGCCGTTATATCCATTTTTGGTTTTTTTGCTTCAGTACACACAATTATTTTTATGGATGATCACCCGAATAAAAGTTATTTGTCTTGATAATTTTCCCAACGTCCATTTATATTAAAGAATTCTATCGCTTTTTGTGCTATAAACAATACGTTGCAATTATATATACCGATAAATTTATATAGCAAGAGGGAATTAATGCGAATTATTAATATTTAGGATGGAAAATGCAATCTTAATCATTCTACTTTCCAAATTCAAGTCAGAAGGAGTGCGTTCAAATAACTAAGTTTTATTTTTGCACCACTACCAGAAAAGAGGAACCGATGTATTGTGTGAAATCATAAAAACATTAACGCTATCATGAACTACTAAACACCCACCCCCCTTTTTCTTTTCCATTTCTAAAATATTTGAAGTTTGAAGTAAATAAACGAGCAAGCTTTCTTTCTAACGAATCGCAATATAAAATAACAATCTAGACAACGAACTTCTTTTGGTGCGGCTATAAATTGATACAATCTCTTAAGGAGTTTTGAACAGACAATTTTACGTGGCAGGGAGGAGTTTAGTTAGTTGCCCAACTTAACTAATATAGAGCTAAATATATTGCGATGATATTATGTTGGGTTGATAGTCAGGCATGAGGCACGCCTGTTTATTTTAAAAGTCATCCTAAATCAATTTATCAATTTCCAATGAAATTGATAACCCAAATAAATATAAAATCATTTTAAATTTTTCCTTACTGGACGGCAGCACTCAATCAAGTCAAGAGCAAGGAAATGAGCAAAGCTATTGTCGATTGACAAACATTTTTACTACCATGATCCATTCACATGGCTGCTTATGATCGCAGTCGGTTGAGGCTTGCAAAACTTGAACACGAGGGTGTACTTTTTAGCAAGCGAAGATAGGAAAATTATGTAGCAGCGGGACTCTACATAAAAATAATTAGAGGTATAACTGCGCCCTCCGGGAATCGAACCCGGGGCCAGCGCATGGGAAGCGCTGATTTTACCACTAAACCAAGGACGCGCTACATAATATTAAATTTAATATAATATATAAATATTATTAATTTCTCTAAAACTCACCAACCAAGTGCAACTTCACGGTTTAGGATGTAATCAATTTGAATTTAGCGTCTAAAGCTTTCCAATTTTCGAAAATAATTATTTATATATACACGAAGGTAATAAATTCAAATTATTTTAATGCATAGGCAGGGAGACTACCTCCAATATCAAAAGAAAGTTGTCTTGGTAGAAAAAGTTTTAGAAGTACTGCTAATATTACATATATTTCAATTGACCAAATGACGCGTCAACATTAGTTATTAGATCGATGGGCTAAAATCTAAACCGTATAAGACAACAAAACAAACCCCCTTTTGTAAGACAGTCAATCAACTGGATTTTATCGAGCTCGTAGATTTGTTTTTATATGATTTTTTTAACAGATGCAGAGAGAGAAAGAGAGTCAGTCGGCAAGCAACATACAAGTGGTGTGAGGGAGTGATAGAGTTTGTGTCGAGCAATATTTAATATTTCCTTAGAGGGACCTCATTTGTTGACACCTATTTTGACACCGACCGGGATGACATGTGTAATAATCCCACATCTTTGGCTCATTTATAATAGGGCCGGTCAGACATTAAAGTTGAATTGAGTCATAATGTTGAAAACAGAAATGTTGAAAACATTATATATTCCAAATCTGTATATTGATGTCACCACGCGTTCTCCGAATCTCGATGTGATATACCTTAACCCCTAATTTTTTTTTTTTTTTTGATATTTGTCGCACCCACAAAAATAATTTAGCAGAAATGGTGCACCGATTATCAAAAAAAGAGGTGGACGTATATCAACTCGAAATTCGGAAAATGCGTGGTGACATCAATATACAGATTTGGATTATATAATGTTTTCAACATTTCTGTTTCCAACATTATGACTGAGATGAAAATTCTAAGTCTGATCCTCCATAATAGGGCCTCTCAGACTTGAACTTTCATCACAGTCATAATGTTGAAAACGAGAAACGTTGAAAACGTTACATAATCAAAAACCACACACAAAACACACAAATTCATCAACACCAACTTTGAAGCCCAACATCACCATCAATATAAGATCAAATAAATTTCTGAAAAAAAATTGGACTACTATCGCATTCATATTATTATCATGTAGTCTAGTTATTAGGAAATTAAATTGTTGAGAAATGGTATTTACAGGCCTGTAAACTTATTGTTCTAAAATTTTAAAAAAAAAAAACGCGTCTTTGATTTATCCCACCCTCACTCCCCCGACACTCGAATTTTTGCTGTAAAAAAATTGGATAAATTGCAGATTTTTTTTTTACACTGAAATGTCCTCTAGAATTTTTATTATACCTATCATTGAATTGATTATGATGATGAAATTGGTGTGTTTTCTGTGTGGATCAAGACCCTAAAATTAACCCAAGTATGACAATTATATTTGCAAATATATTATTCTTTCAGATGAGACAACAAACATCTAGCAAATAGCGATTGTAGTAAATATATCATTTAACTGTAATTATTTTCTTTGGGACAACAAGCCTGCTCGTTCTCTCCAATTTCTCACGCGATAATAATAACCATCTATCTAAAAGCAATATAATACAACACTACAATTACAATTACAATCTTATGTTAAGTAGAGCAGTCATGGAGAATGAAGGAGAATTTACTAATACGCCGCTACAGGAAATAAACAAGGATGTCATTTTAAAGCTAGGCTATGGAAGGGGAGCATTATGATACTCAGATCATAGCTGGGCCATTGCTGGAACCCATCCTAAAAATGACGAGAAAAGCTTGAAACAACTCTAAAACTAAGATGATAGAATAGTTGACAACATAATTACCTAGCCTGTAGTCATCTCTTTCATCATAATCATTTTCTAATCTCCCAAAACACCTTCTCAACTAAATCAAATCATAATAAACTCTAATTGAAATGTGCTGTGTAATTTTAGACGAAAAATAGACCGTAAGACAATTTTTTTTTGTCGAAGTTTCATGTTAGTTTTTAGTATTTTTTAATTCAATTGTCTCTTTTTCTAATCTACTCAAGGCTAAATTTGCCTTTTTAATTCCTTCCTTGAATCCAATTTTCTTGGATTGCTGTGCTGCCTCCTCATACTTCTTTTTGGCATGAACTAAGTTGCCTCTCATCTCTGCCAGTTCACCAAGATTATGAGTCGCAACAGCACATCCGGTATCGCATTCTTCATTACGTTCCGGTGGCTGAATCTTATTTGCGAGAGCAATTGCCTTTTCAGCCCACGCTGTTGCGTTAGATAAAAGACTATCACAGGTGGCCTGTTCTATTGGATAGCCCACTGGAGGTATTTGCTGAGCCAAGGAGGAAGAAAGATTATTCATTAGTATTGCCGTATGGCAACTTCCTGGCGGCGAGAGGTTTAGAGCTTGTAAAAACAAAGGTGCCGAGAGATAATGTCGGTTTTTCTCCTCATGTATATGCGCTAATGCTGAACGTATATGTTAGAATCTACTTCGAAGCCGATGGAAGGAAGAAAAATCACTTTCAAACTGTGATCCAATCTGATCATCATCAAACCATGGTCCTTCATCTTCTTTAACTCCATCTCTCTCCCGCCTCTGAAGCTCCTTTAAGGTTTGCTCCACAGCCCATGTCAATCGCTCCTCAGCCATTTCTTGTTCCAATACATAGTTATTGCTGTACAAATCCCCTAACTTCACAGAAATTTGAACTGTCTTTTGTAAGACTTTATTCCTTCTAGCTTCCCATCCTTCTTTGAGCCCAACAACTTCTAGCCATTTTAAATTATCAGAACGAATAGATTCAAGTACCTCAATCGCTTTATCATATTTTTCGCATTTCTCAAGGAGTAACGCTATCTGAACTTTGATTCCCATCATTTCATCAGAAAATCGATCTACTCCAAGCTCCTCAGCTACCCGGATAGCTTCTTTGTAATACTTCATAGCCATTCCTGGTTTGAAGTCGACATTGGTATAGAATATTGCTTTACGAAGCTGCTTTGCGACAGGTTCAGGAAATGTATGAAATACACCGATTATGTAGTCTGAGTAATATTTATTTGTCCAAAGTAGAATACCGGATGAAATAACCATTCTATCGAGTTATTAATAAGATAGGCAATCTATAACAGAAGAGCAGTAAGGGTAGGCAGGATCGAGCGTCACATACAATATGAGTGCAACTGGGACTAGTATAGGTGAATCTTTGGCAAGAATCTTGAGAGAGCTCCATATACTTCTTTTACTTTTCCAATGGGCAGAACTACTGAAGTTAAATCTGTCATGTCGAGTTCGTGGATGAAAAACTTGGCTTAAATGCGAAGAACGCTGGAATGGATGCACAACACGGGTGAATTTTCTAGCGTTGAAGGTTGTTGTCAGTGGGCGTACGAAACATCTCGGCTTGAGATTTAACATTGTAGTAATCCCTCTATATCATGAGGAATTCCAATTGCTCGACATCCAATTTACCTGTCTGCCAGGGGGGTCTTGGTAATGTATTTAAATGCAGTAATGCTCCACACGTTGTCCGGTTGACGAGTAAAAGATTGAAGAGACAGTTGGTCATCATCTTATATACTAAATATAAACGAAAGGCCAAAAGACTTACCTTAAATTTCTACAACAAGGTTATATTTCTCGAAATAGCTGGGAAGAAATCAGCTATTTCTTATACCCCTTTTCCTACTGGCTAAAACATTTATCTTTACAAAACGAATAGAATAAACATGTCTAACAGGTTTGAGCCTAAAACTCCTGTGAATCTTGCGCCTCCGAAAAATGATCCTATTTCACCTACGGAGCTCAAAAAAGCTAACGGCATGTTTTCAAATCTATCCCACCGTATTAGTTATCCTGATTTTTCCCTTCTGTTCCTCTATTTGTGTTTCAATAGAAGAGAAAAGGGAGAAAGACAAGCTTTTTTATAATTCCTACTAACTTTTCCCTTTTCATAGGAAGAGACAGCGATCTTTGCTATGTTGCAATTAAGGGCAAAGTATTTGATGTTTCGGGTAACAAAGCATACTTACCTGGCGGACCTTATCACAATTTTGCTGGATATGACGCTTCACGAGCGCTTGCCCTTACTAGTACCAATGTTGAAGATGTCGGACCTGAATGGGAGGATCTTAGTGAAAAAGAGAAGCAAGTGCTAGAAGATTGGATGACATTTTTTAGCAAACGTTATAATGTAGTTGGGGTGGTCCAGGAATAAAATGATGCAGCAGATTAATATGGATAGCTAAGGAAAAAACGAGGATCGAAATTATATTCCATTTCAACTCTCAATGTCCATTGCTTTCATTCCCCTAAGGGGAAGGGAAAGAGGTAGAAAAAATAACCCTTCATGAATTTTGATAGATTTTACTATGGAGGGTATGCATTTCACCATTTTTCAACTGGTTTCACTATGATTTGTTAGATGAAACTCTGATAAAGTACTTGAGTGATTTAAATGATGATTATTATGTACTTGTTATGCATTACTAATAGGAAATTGAACTTCTTTAAGCATAGCTTTGATCAAATAATCTATGGATTGGTTAAATTTCGAAGTATTCTATTTTGAAGCGATAAACTAGGGCGGGTCTGAAATAGCAATGATATTTACTTTCCAGAACTTATAACCCTTAAGAAATTTCTGCGGTGTTGACTTGTGCGTCTAGTTATGGGCTGTCGCCCCATGCGTAAGGCTGGGCTTTCCTGAAACCTCCAGCCTTGTGGGCTAGTTAGCCACGTGATTATTCTTAGTACGTGTTATCGGAGAAAGTCAGGTGACTCTACTTAACCAGTTTAGCGTATAGAGGGCCGTGTTAGCGTGTTGACATAAATGTAAATAGAAACCGTAAATAGATTAGATAGGGGATACAACCTACTCTTGATAAGAAGAAGTCTTTCTATCGGCATAGATCACTCGGCTAGCTGCTCACAAGAGGCTGGAAAAGTAAGTAAGTGAAATCACTTGGGATCACCTCATACATTGCTAAGGTTATTTAATGTAGTTCACTTTCCCCGATTGAGCTGACAGTGGCACAAGAAAATTAGGTAATATTGGACCAATCAATGAAGGGGTGAATGGAAATTATCAAAAGGGTGAATAAATGGCTCCCAAAATATAATTTGAAAATTAATCAAAACTCGAATAAAAGCGGCCGCTAGTGTTACTTAATAAGCAATCTTTCAGCGTCAATAATTGTTGTTTAGTCAACAAAATTGGTGCAAGTATAATCTTGCTTCTATGGATTTTTGTTAAATCATAAATTAAAAAAAATTGGCCATTTTATGACCGTATAAAACCAATTACTCGCTCGCTGTGACTCGTCCTCGACCACAAAAATAAAAAATATCCGAAAAACTTACACATACCTCGAAATCATAACATTGGCTTTCTCGAAAGGCTTTGAGATGAGGTCTTTCGGGATTAGCTCGTAAACCTATCATTGATGACTTTTTTTTGACCCTATTCCGTCCACCCACCAATGGTTTCGATGGTGATATGACAAGAGACTTTGATCTTTAAAAAAATTATGCTTACGTGATTAAGAATGATTTTCTTGATTCGCCACCTATCACGAGTTTTATTCTGCAAGCTTGATGGGTAGAACTAAAGTCTCTGACATCATTTTATATGGGTCTAGTAACGCTTCTGGTATTTACTTTAGCCGTGGTCAATTAAAGAAGAGGCTGTCCCATTAAATATATTTTTTTAGACTGTTTAAACGGAGTTTAAATCGATAATCGACTTCAGAAATATGAACTTCTCAGATCCACCACCTCCTTATACACCCCGAAAAAACAATGAAGAAACTAGTGATGATAGTTGCGAGGCACACTCACCTCAACCAGCATCTGTGATAACTCCATCAGCTCGTCGTTCCATGGAGGATGAGCTTCGTACACTTCCATATGGATGGATTCGACAGTATGATTCTGAAAGCGGTCACCAATTTTTTGTCGACACAAGTAAGAACCCTCCACGCTCAATCTGGCATCATCCATATGATGATGCTGAATATCGATCGACTCTATCATCATTGGAGCTTCTACGCCTTGAGATACCTGATAATAAAGATCGCCCTAACTCCTTATCCTCTCCATCATCTTCTACGTCACGATATGGCCTAGATGAATCTTCTAATATGCGTCGTCCTGGGATACAAAAGTTTGGCCGTAAGTTGAAAGATATTATAACAAGTACTACGCATGAGGAGCGGATCAAAGCCCGGAAGGAGCGCGATGATATGGAAATAGAAGCTTATCATCAGCATCAGCATCAGCAAATTAGGAATAAAATGATACAAGCGGCAAAGACGGGGGAACCTCAACTATTTGGCATTGACAGCGATGGCAAAGAGATATGGATAAAAGCTCCTACTAATAACGTTAATAGAAATAGATTGGATAGTCATTCATTTGCGCAGAATAGTAAGAGAGTAGGCATAGGGCTTAGCACGAGCAGTCTACGAGATCATCAAAACTGGAACGGATATTCTAGTAACCCATATGCTAGTAGATATATGAATGGAATTAACTTTGGATATAATCTTCCATATGATCCGTACCATAGGCCCACTGGTAGCGGTTTTGGCGGAGGCATGGGATTACCACTTGGGCTTGGACTTACCGGAGGCATGTTATTTGGAGGAATGCTGCTTTGATTTGGACTCAGTCGATGATAACTAATTTGTGAATAAAGGTCTCTTCACTATTCTTATGACTAGATTATTATTTTTTTTTTTTTCAAAATCGAACCTATCTTCACATATATCTGTCAATGGGGAGTAATTCCGATTCCATTTCAGGTTGTCATAATATATTTCTGTCTCTTTATATTTATAATTTTGCCTTGTCTTTAACCGTCCCAATTTTTAGTTTCTCGGCATACTTCTTCATAATATCCTCACTGTGGTATTTCCAAAATTGTTTCGTAGCATCTTTACCCGCAACACGCTTAAGAATTCTTACACCGCCGGGATGCTCTTCAAGAAAATCTAATCCAATTTAGTCTCCAGTTTTGCCAGTATGATACCAGTTTAAAGATGCTAACTTACTGGTTATATCGTAAACACCGTCATCGACTATAATATACATACCACTATCAGCATCTTTATGGGCCGCAACATCAGCTACAGTGAATGCTTTCATCATAGAGTTGAGTTATCTTCCTTTTTTTTCTTCTTTCTCTCTCTTTTATGAAAGCTTTTGTACGATCAATTGTAGTAATTCACCGATCACTCCAAAAATTGAATCATGAAAAAGAGAATTTCTGTTTATTTTTTTGGGAGAGATTTTAAAAAGAATGACTTTTTATAATGGATGGATGTAGAAAAGTATTTAGTATCTTCTATCATTTATATGTGGAAATCACTTGATTCACACATTACTATTACCATCTTTAAGCCGAGGTTTACGGTATATACGTTAAAGACAAGCCGCGGGTTGTTTAGATTTACAGAAGTTATGATTGGCCTGTTATTTATTTTAAATGCATGAAATCCGGGGGAGGGGGGGGGCCTACTCCCAGGGAGATAGGAGGAGAATTTATTTCCTATCATTTGTCCTTAATACCTTTAAAACCGCACCCATGTCGATTCCGGTATGAGAACAGTATACATAATACGTAAGTAAGGAAATTATATATAGATGATATAAGAGTGGGTCTTAACTAAGGCTTGCTTGGGGAGATAAGCTAAATAGCTTCGGCGTCCTTGAGATGTAATAATTAAGCACAAATTGATAAATGCTGATCATATATCCTTCCTCCCTGTTGATTTTGGGAATAAATTACGCTGATATAATATTTTACGCCGGTTAAAAGACTTTAAGATTCAATCTTATCAATTTCCAACAATGCTTTACAACTAGCACTTCTTCAGTACTATCCCCACCCGATCGAGTCAACACCCTACATAGTCACAAGAAGATCTTCGCAATAAATTTATTCAGGTAGGCTGTAAGATTAACAATTCTGTTTACTGTTCGTCTTCACAGTATAAATCCTATAGCCATAAATTCCCTGTTAACAACACATCGATCCCGTAATCTTACGCGAGGTCAGAAGTTACGATTAAGTATTGCACAAACTTGAGGAACAAATATCAATCCTTAACGATCCAGATTCTCACACTTCATCAAGCTTGAAACAAATTAAAATGTATCGCTGAGACTCCTCTTCACTTAATCCAAGAAGATCGGTCGCTCATCCTTAAGAGCGATGAAACTTGGATTAATGATGGGAATATCACATCCCAATACATCACTCGGAAGATCAGCCTCGTAAATTTATGTTTATATACATATAGACTAACGAGCTTTAAAGATAAGTGACAAATATGACCATACTCGTGTTACAGAAAAGCAAATTGAAAATAATTCGTGGACGCTTTGGTGCTGCTTTTCTGGATGGCGAAAATATGAACATCTTTTCTGGGAAAGACAATGGGGAAAGATAACTGCCAAAAGCTACCCCGAGCATATACTTCCCCGAGCTGTGCACTAGGTCAAGAGAAATCCTAGACCTAATAGTTGCCCTATCATGTTCATGCAAGATAACGCACTCTCCCACGAAGCCACCTTCTCGTTGACATACCTCCGCTCTCACGAGGTTGCACTGATCTCTTGGCCAGCTTTCTCTCCGGATCTCAATCTGGTGTAGGGTGTTTGGAGTATGATGAAAATATACATACAGGCTCGATATCCAGAGCTTTGTGAAGAAAGACAGTGTAGTCGCTCACGAGTGCGTGAGATCGTTGAAGGGGCTTTGGATTCCATAACGCCAGATCAGCTTCTAATCCTGATTAGTAGCATGCTAGCAAGATATCGATGGGGGAGTAATATCCTATTAGTCTCTGAATTGTTAACTGTTGAATATTAGATGAAATTTACGTGGTTAAATATTATAAAACTATTAACACTCTTAAATTATTGAAAAATTCCCTATTCAGTGCTGGTATAACAATAGCGTCTCAGACTTAAATCAAGTGTTCCTTTCAAATGTTGAAAAGCAAAATGTTGAAAAAACCACTCAAAATACATAAATTTAATCGACACAAACTTAGAAGCCCGCCATCACAATCAATCAGTTTTATAAATATTCAAAAATTTAAAGGAACATTTCAACATGAAATTTAGATTTTATAGAATTTTTCCAGTGAAAATGATGGTGATATGGCCATAAGTGTCTGAAGAAAAGGCTAATCTGAGGATTTTGGTGTAGTTGTTGATTACAAAGCTTTTTAACGTCTCCCTTTTTCAACATTTTATAAAAATTGAAATTCTTAGTCTGACCGGCCCTAATATGAATGGGAATTGCAGGGGTATAAAATCAAGGATGCCAAGACTTTGCCTCGCCAAAATCCCAAGATTTAAAAATTTTGAGTGAAAGGTATTGATTGGTATTACCCCAAAAAATAATTAAGATATACAATATTTTAATGCTAAGCTAACGACACAAATCTAGATGACCATTACGTGACAGACAGAACCTGGTATATTTATTCTCTTCTTCAGATATGAATATTCTTTTTTCTGGACATAAAGGTTAAAAACACAAATTCAAATATTATCAAACCATCCATCACATATGCTTTCCTTAAACTACATCACAAACAACACTGCCATATAAGTAAGGACGGACTGGCTGACTGGTGGGTGGGTGATTTGAAATTACCTCATTTGCAATAAATATCATCATCAAAAAGTTTATGCTTGTACCTGATTACTAATAATAGATATTAGTGTGGCACACGAGGGCCGGCCCTAAATAAATATATGTATTTATAAATTCTGACGATCAGAGTCACTGCTATATCTAACTATCTATTTCGTTTATATTTACACAGTGACAAGGGTGCAACTGCCGAGCCACTAAGGACGGCCCCTGCTTCAATAACGATCTAAGATCTCGCTAGCCATAATTTGCTAACAATTAGTAGAAAATACAATAAATAAATATATGGGATGTACAGTAAAACAGATAAAATAATAAATGGACCTCACTGGTCTTCATAGATGTTGATTTGATCCTACAGATCAGAAAGAAATATAATAAGATAGTAAACTGTCACTAAGAACTAACTGTCCCCCATCCTCTTTTCTCCCTGTTGTTACTTCTCTCTATATATATGTTCCATGATTCATTCTATCCTATTCTTATCACACGCTCCTTTCAAACCTATGTTGTGTTCTCCAGGAACTTATGCACCATTACAGGCCATTTCTCAGACACCCTACGTTGCGACTGAAACGCGTCTTTAATATCCATAGCCCATGTCTCAAACTAGTCTATTTACTTTACCTAGTCATTTAACTACTCCACACTCCTGGGCCTAACGAGCGACCCCGCGACTTAAATGGAATATTCCAGGGTAGCCTTACCTTAACTTTCGTTAATTATTTGTGACTTGCGCTATACCATGTCATTTCCAAAGCTTAATTTAATGTATGTTTTTCGGGAGTCGAAATGATGCGTTACCAAGACGGATGTTGTTCTGAAAGAACGAAAAATTATCTTCTTCTCCAGTGACTAACTAGATACCCTTCACAAAGTCTAAATCTCTTTAACGAATCTCCATAATAGTGCCTCGGAATTTGTGTTCCATTAATTTGGCGCAACGTCTACGACTTTCCCATACTTCCTCCAAACCCGGTGACTACAAAGGGTCCCCTCCAATTAGGCCTAAGCTTTCTACCGGATTGTCTATGACCATAGAGCATGACCATCTCCCCTGGGCTGTAGGTACAGTTCCCCTTTATTCCTAAATTATGTCTTTCAGCAGCTTTATCTTTCATAGGGTCAAAATGTTCCAATGCTTCCGTCTGAATTTCTTTGTGCTTCAAGATATGATTTATCACTTATTCTGAATGTTCACTTTCTCCTGGAAATATTGTCACATAACCACTAGCTAGTCCAGCCACTAGACTTCTGCGCTCTTCTAGAGGAAATATTATTTCTAACGCGCCGACTGGGTTGAACCCGAATAGGATTTGTGACGGAGAATACAATAAATGTGGAATTTCTCGTCTGTTAACCTCCAGGGTTGCTGTGGCAACCATTTCAGGCCATTTTTGACATCTTATATACCATTTTCTTTATCACTTGCTGTAGTATATCGACTGATTTCTCTTTTATATCAACTGCTTTCTTAGCTGCAACCGGGGAATTATATCAAACCACTCCATTTGATTCCGCAAACTTTCGTGTCCTTTCCCCGAAATGAGGTCCTGGATCGATCCATGTACATCCCGAAGTGAACTCCAAATTTCTCATTGATACTTGTCTTCAAGAAGTCAATAACAGTTTGCGAGTCGCTTCTTTCTGTTGCTTCAATCCATATAAACCGTGAAAAGTAGTCGACGGAAATTATAATCCACATTCTGTTCTCACCTTCAATTTTTGGAAATGGGCCAATGAAGTCGATGCCAAGAAATTCCACTGGTGCACTTACGAGTACCTATTATAAAAGAAGACTACGTAGCAGTGGAGTCGAGAGGTATTATGTATTAAATTCTACTTTTCTATATACTACNNGTCGCGTCGTCTATTTATACGAAGCATTTCTTATCTTATCTTAGTAAACGAATCACTGCCAAGACATTGAAAAGATTGCACGTGATGTGCATTTACAACATTACCCTTGTGCTTGTTTGTGATCTTTTTACAGTTCCAAACTTTGCGCAATTAATGCATCCCATTGTGTAATTCCTAACGTCCGCCGACATCCTCGGCTAATAGTATTTTTGCAATTTACATAAAGTAATGTAATGGCCTGTGCAAAATGCCCGCCATGATCGTGTGATTCTACCAATACACCAACCACTTACCCTTCTACCAAACATCGTTTCTTAATATTTAGAACTTCATAATATAAGTCTCCATTCTCAACAACGCAATACTTCGTCGCTTTTTTTTCGCTAAATAAGCGAAATACACAATCTATGTCTTACATTTTGGTTACCAAATGTTGGGACTCCGACAAGGATAAAAAGGGGGTGTTTAATAGATGTATGTAGAGAAAGATATATATATTAGACGGGGGAATGAAGTGAGGGAGGGAGAGAGAGACTTCTAGGAATACAATTATTAATTTACAATTATCGACTTCGTGACAGCAAACTAACTCAAATACTTTACCTAGTATTTTACCAAAACTTTTCAAACAAGTGCAGCCCGTTGCACTTTTGTCAGGCAATTCTCTGGAAATCGTCTGTTTAGCAGATACTCAGCAATATCTTTATACCATTTCGATTTGATATATCGTATATTTAAAACTTTGTCCAGTTTTGTGTTCCTTTCACTTAGATTTGAGAATAATACCGCCTCCAAGTCCTCTCTATATACTTGCAAAACCGCATGAAGGTTCTTACATTCCAAATTTGATTTTCCTTTGAACAGCAGTGCTTCTTTTTCAAATAACCTTTTTATCAACTCGTGAGGATTTATATCCCCTGGATACAATCTTCTTACTTCCGTCTCCCTTAGTGGCTCAGCAATTATTTTTAAAAGTTCCTCATATCCTCCTTTTCCACCCTTCCAAACCCAATGAGGCTCATTTTTCTCATCCACCGTCATACTACCGAATTCTTCAAGAAATAAATCTTCATAGTTCTCATCCAGGAATATTGTCCTTGACAATGAATCTGCGACAACATTTCTATGTCCTGGAATCCAACAAATATCGACCCCAAGACAACTTAACTCCGACGCCTAGCGTGAGTAAATCCCATCAAGTACTGAGGATTTCAAAAAAGAAATTAGTGACTTGTGGTCCGTGATAATAACGGATTGCTCCACACTCCTCAGCATATGTTGGTACCTTGTACAATACTCCACTATTGCGCATAACTCCTTCTTATATATCCCATAATTCAGCTGTGACTTCGAGAAGGTGAACGCATCGTACGCTATTGGTACTTCAGTAACCTTTCCATCCCCCCGTGTCCTTTCTTGAGTAATAGCACACCCGGCGCCACACATACTTGCGTCACTGTAGAGTTTCACGGATTTCCGAAAATCCCAACCATGCATTTCAACTGTTTTCCCATACTTTTCCTTCAGGATCTGGGATGAGGCCTGCTCAACCGCACCCCAAGTAATGTCAACCTTCCCCGTCAATCGAGTTAATAGACGCTTTATCTCCGCAAAATTCTTAACCCAATTCCTGGTAATTCCAATGGCACCTAAGAATTTCCACACATCGTTCACATTGTTAGGTACTGGAAAGTTTCGGATCTTGTCACATCTTTCCGTATTTTTCAACATCGTACCCCCTGCTATGTGTGTTACCCCCAGGGCAACTGTCTCCTTCACGGACAACTCTAGCTTCTTAAATGATAATCTCAGTTTTTCCCAGGCCAACCTTGGCAGAAGTTCTTCTTCGAGTAATTCATATCCCTGCTCAAAATTATTGAATCCACTAAAAATATCATCTATGTAGAACGTTCCACCTGGCAACTGTCCTTCTTCTCTTGGTAGTAGCAATGAATTCATACCTGGAAATTTATCTGTCATTATCTTTATCATTATCATTATCATCTGAGTTCTAATCTTCTGATACGTCATTGCTTGACGCAGTACCTTCCACACCTTTTTTCTCTGATTTCGGATTTTGGCATAGAACCAGCTTGTGCCCTTCACTTCCAACGAACTTTGGTCCTCTAATCTCTATCATTTTCTCACCCCTTTCTATATCTCCTACTTGAATTAAAGAGTCTTTATTTTTATTTTTGCATCGACTATAAATAGCCAAGGCAACCCCAATAGAAGATGTACATCCCCCTTATTTTCCTCCGAGAATGACCGTACAAAGGCCTCCACTTTCCGCCAAATCCTATGGACACCTACCTTGAATTCGGCATAGTGGGTTAGTCTAGCAGAGCTTCCATCAGCTACATTCATGGTCAAGCCATCAAAACCCCTTTCTGCTAAACTTCTCACTGGAATCCCAAGTTTCTTCAAGAAACCTATTGTTACTATTATCATATCGGATCCTTGGTCAGCTTGAGCTACTCCTAAGGGCATTGATACATTAAATGGATTCCCATCCTTCATGGCTTTTACAACTATTGGTACTCGGAAAGTCTTTTGTTCTTCCACTATTCTCGGACCAGCCGCTCTCCCCAGGAGTACTTCGGAAAAATTTGAACTCCTCTTCTTTTTTTTTTGAATGATCTTGGAACCTCTTTCTTTATTCTTTCATTCATATTTTTTTCATTTACTCTAGTCGAAAGATTTCAAAATGCTTTCGACAGATCTGGGGAGATTTGGAATAAATCCATCAAAGAAAGTTCGACGCAGATTTCTTGTGCTATTTTTTTATAGTCGATTGCCCCTATTCCGTATCGGACTCCTTTTTCTTTCCTTTATCAAAAATTTCTTTTTCTCTTATATTGTCAATACTAAGTATGACACCCATACTCTGTGTATTATGATAAGTTGTTTCATCACAATATGACTAGCCTGAGAACTGTTCCAAGGTTATTTCTTGTTCACCCTCCTGATAAATAGGGTCTTCACGCCTACTCTGCTACAGATGCCTAAATGATGCATTTTCAAGCTCTACATTCCTCCACTTAATGTCGTTCAAATCCCTATATCTCAGTCCGCTGTAGTTTCCAGAGATTCCTGCACAACTTGAGTTGTTCTTCCGAAAGATTACCTCCTTTAGGTAACGTTGTTGACATCCCTCTAACAACTTTTCCACACATTCTGGGCTTCTATGTCCAAGCTGACCACAACGGATACAGAGAACCCCTACGTCCCTACGATATTCTTTCGATCAATTCTTCACGTGATTTTTATTAGGGCTGGCCCCACTTATTAAGCATACCATGTATCTTCCCATGAGATTCTATTGTTTTACTTTACATTACCGTTCTATAGAGTGTCTAGATTTAGTTTAGCTTCAACAGAAACTCATGTAAATAAAGGGGCCTTTCTTTATCAATTCTGATCTCTTCAGATTTGAGTCTTGAATATATCCTTATTACAGTCCTTGGAGATTCCTGGTCCTTCTTAGATAATCCCAATCAATTACTATCATTAGTCTGGTCTTGTCCTTGTCTTGTCTAGTCCTTGTCCCTTGTCACATCACCGGTCCCTGACACATATCAATGAGTTGACCAAAGCTCCCTGAAGATGAAACCGCTCATGGTAACTGGCAAAATCTCCATGTCCAGAGCGCGCGGCATATAAATGTGCTACTAGAGAGCGAGGGAGTGAGAGTTCTTGAGGGCAACGCACAAAGCTGTTAATTTATAGGGCTCTATAAGATTGTGGAGCATTTTGTGTCTAGTAATTTTCAATCTCCTTGTTTGATAGCTCTTTTATACGTGCTTTGGCAGTCGCTAAGCTTAATGGACTTATCGAAGGCTCCGAATAGTTCAATTCTCGAGCGTCTTTAGCGGCCTAATCTACCTATTAGTTTCCCTGAATACCCTTGTGTCCAGGAATCCAGTACACCCTGACCTTCCCCGGGATAGTATGGAATAAGCGAGACCGAGTTGGCCATTTAGATACTTGCTCAATGAATTGAGTGAAAGTTGAATTGCGAGGAGCAGACTGGGGTTTGGAACAGAAGGCGGGCAGCTTCTAGATTATCGAGTAGAATCCAGAGTGTCAGAAGCAGCATGTAGACAGCGGGGCAAGGAGCAAGGGTTGACAGGCTAGAGGTTGCTATCCTACATAATACACGAGATAGATG
>MCFK01009806.1:0-13652 GCA_003610855.1 Erysiphe neolycopersici | reverse complement strand
CAGAAACCACACCAAAATCTTCAGAATTATATTTAAAATCGGATCACTCCTATCAGATGCAGTTGCTCATCAAGCCACAAAAACACAAGATAGCCTTAGTCCCAGCACATAGTCACCCCAAAAGAAATACAGACGATAAGAGGCTTCTAGTTAGAGTCCCACTCGACCACCCATCACTTAATATGTCCCCATATGCGACAATGCTACAACTCAATGGCTTCTTTGAAGAAAAACTTGTTCGAGAAGTACAGATTACCAAGACGGGATTTGCGATCTGCCCTGTATCCATCTCAGCCCAAGAAGCCATGTTCTCTAGGATCAGCGAGCTTGAATCCTTTCTTTCAACGAAAGGAGTCTGCAAGGTTGAAAAACCAACAATCTATCTAGCTTATCTACTTACAGGAATTCCCCGCTCATACGCTGGATGTAGCGGTTGCTCTATCGAAGGGGTCACGATCACGGCTTCTACGATCTCTGAAGCTTTAAGAGATCTAACCAATGTAGCTTTGGTTAATGTGATTGAGTGTAAGAACTCAAACGCATCTGAATTTATGTACCATAAAAACTGGGTTGTTTTGTACCCCGTAGGATCATCACTCTCTGGAAATATTCCCCTATATGGAGTTCGTATCCAAACAAAGTCATTATCTAAGAAAACAAAAACCCCACAATGTGGTAAGTGCTTTGGGTGGCATAATGAAAGATCTTGCGCCAGGCTCCAACGTTGTAGAATTTTTGGCTCCACTCAGCATGTAGAAAATCAACACTCTTCATGCACCCCTGGGACAGATCACAAATGCCCACCAAAGTGTGCCAACTGCCATGGACCACACCCAGCCGATTCCTTAAAGTGTGCAATTAGACCTAGGAAAGATCAAAAGTTACCCTCAAAGACTGAGATCGCAAATATTCGACAAGTGACCTCGGCAGCTAGGATGAGATTAGTAGCAGCCCACTGCAAACCTATCTCCACGCAACAAAACACACAAGCAACAACTGCGGATGACTACATAAATAATATGGTTCCCTCAAATCCTCCCGCCGTATGACATCTATTCACAGCCTCTCCATCCCCAGCTCGTGGCCGATTCGTGACTCTACAAACCCCTTACGAAAGCAGTAACAACAGCGCCCCACAAGAATGGACGAATGACCATCACAATAACACAACTAAAAATTTTATCCTCTAATGTGGGGCGCTCTTCTTCTGCACACGAGATCGCTCTTCATGTCGCTTTTGATACACAAATAGACATCTTGATGATACAAGAACCATACATTTACAAAGATATATCCCGTAGAAAAACTGGACCCACCCTGCTTTTGAATGCTTCTCTCCTTTCGATGATTGGTCAACTCGGCCTCGTGTACTGTACTTACACAAGGAAAGAATCTGGACTCACATTCCTACAAAACCGCCCGAAAATATCACACGAACAAGGAATAGGTGAAATACTTTTCCTTGATGTCAAAATACCAAATAATCCCTGTTTTACCATTGTAAATATAAACAACGCCCCACCTGGATCTACTAATCCAGACGATGCATTAACATTTTTATTTTCGTTACCAAGAGATTTTTCACTTAAGAACTGTATACTTGCAGGGGTTTTCAATCTCCACCATATCATGGCAACCTTCTTACAAAGGGTCCCCATCACAACAGTCAGATACATTTATAAACTGGCTCGAGACTAAGAATTTCTCATTAGTCTCAGAAATCGACACGCCTACCTATAGGCGAGGAAATGTTCTCGACCTTTACTTCGCAACACACTCTTTACTAGATAAAATTATTGCATCATTTGTACAACACAATCTTGACACCACTTCTGACCACTTGCCTGTACTCATAACACTACCTATCGAGACCTCAATAACTTAGGTTGAGCTAAAACTTCGCTTCTCCACAATTGATTAAAAAATATCTGAATCCCTACTTCTGATGGGTTTATCTTCAATAACTCCCTTACAAACTGTAAATTCCTTTACAATTGATACAAGAGCTGAGGAACTGATCAGTATTTTGCAAAATTCCTTCAAAGTGTCAGCAAAGAAATGCTTAGCTCGAAGTATTGGAAAACACTGATGGGAACAGAATTGCAGGAAAGCACGACATAATATCGAGAAATAGCATGTACCTGAAATTCGTCAGAGACCGATAAGAGGGAATTTCGAGGGGTCATCAAAAAGGTTAAACGCTCATTTTATCAAAAAAATCGACGAAGCTAGCAAGGCCAAAGACGTTTTTGAAATGGTAATATGGCATAAGAGCAAAGGAATTTTTCGAACTCCTCTTCAAAATTCTCTTGTATCAGATGATCCGCCCGTCTAGACTTTCGAAGCAAAAAGTGACGTTTTTGTTAATAATCCTCCTTGTAATCAATCGGAAGCTCAAGATTTTCCGTTAAATATGCCGTCAGTTCCAAGAATATCTCTCCCCTTTCCAAATATAACAACCTCGGAAGTCTCAAGAGCCATCCTTGGGGCCGGAAATACAACTCCAGGTCAAGATGGCATCTCTACTTCCCTGCTACAGCTTTCTTGGCCACATATTTCAGAACCAGTTACAAATCTATTCCAGGCATGCTTAGATACAGGATATCATCCTCGATGTTTCCGCTCAGCTATCGTTGCAATCATTGGCAAACCAAAAAAAGCAGACATGACTACTACCCTATGTCATATAGACCAATAGCCCCACTTTCGGTACTAGGTAAAGGACTAGAAAGGCTTGTCGCTAGGCGCATGGCGTAGATAGCCATCAAATTTAAGATCCTCGCCCACCATCAATTTGGCGCTCTACCACTTCGATCCTTAGTGGACCTAACAACCTGCATGACCCATGACATTGAATCATTTTTAAACCAAGGCTGCACTACAATAGTGGCAACTCTAGACATAAAAGGAGCTTTTGATGCGGTTCTACCGGGACAACTTGTAAGCCGTCTAAGAATAAGGATGGCCATCCAAACTCTGCAATTGGACTGGCTCTTTTGCTACCGAACAAACGATATCTATCAGACTAGATGGGAAGACTGGCCCTACTCGAGGGATAAATTGTGAACTATTTCAGGGCTCGCCGATATCACCTATTTTATTCATGGCTTACATATCTCCTTTATTCAAATTAAAAGGTCTCAAAAAAGCTTTTGGGTACGCCGATGACGTAGCCATCCTTGAGCGATCTTCATCACTTGAAGAAAACGCAAGAAGAATTGAAACCGCAATTAATCAGGCACTAGATTGAGGACATCAAGAAGGGATATCTTTTGAGCCTAGTAAATCAGAATTAATGCACTTTTCTAGGCGATACAAGGATAAACCTAAAAGTCCTCCAGTAAAAAAAAAAAAAGCTTTACGATCACAGAAAACGTCGACCGTCCATTTCTCAAATGGCTAGGTGTTTGTTCACTTTGATAGAAAATTGACCTATAAAAGCCATGTCCTGATCCAGACCTATAAGGCTTTAAATGTTGCTCATGTTCTTCGCTTCCTCGGAAACACAACAAGAGGAAGCCTGCCACGTCTCGTAAGACAAGCTGTTGTATCATGTGTATTGCCTGTTGCATATTTTGCGGCTGAAACCTGGTGGCCAGGAAAAAGTTGAAAGAAAGGCAACAAATTAGTTAGCAATAGGGTTAGTATACATCTTAAAGCCTTAGATAAGGTCTATACAACAGCAGCAAGAGCTATACTTCCTGTGTATCGGACTACCCCTACTCTAGTACTCCTTAGAGAGGCTGGACTAAATCCTGCAGAGATAGCTCTTGACAACATTTTTTTCGAAGAGCTTCTATTCGAAATCGATGTCTAGATGATCGACACAGAAAGCTTTTTCTCCTAGTGTGAATTATATAAAGTAGATAGATCCCTGCCTGCATGGGCCACCACTAAGGCGCCAGCCAAATCAGGCTAAATGATATATCAAAATCATATAAATCTCAATTACCTCTTTTCTCCCTTGTCCTTACATGGGTTAAGTTATGTACTACTCTATTAACCGAAATCCCAATCTCGCCTATTGACTGTGTATAAATTTATGAACACATAATTATGCTTACAAAATTGATAATTCCAACAGTGCTCTGTCGGTGGGTTGGTGTTGGGGGGAAATACATTAATTAAGGGAGGGGCACATTTGCAATATCTATAAATAGCTCATTTCACTCACGTATTGTTTTGTTTTCCAGTTACAGCCGAACTCGACGAATGGAAGGAGACATTGAGATATTTAGAAAGGATTGATAGATTGTAACTACTAGTTATAAAACTTTTAACTATCTAAGGAAAGAATTTTTCATGGTAGATTATATAACAAGTCTTTAGC
Source organism: Erysiphe neolycopersici (assembly GCA_003610855.1). Taxonomy (NCBI): domain Eukaryota; kingdom Fungi; phylum Ascomycota; class Leotiomycetes; order Helotiales; family Erysiphaceae; genus Erysiphe; species Erysiphe neolycopersici. The sequence continues at coordinate 9,322 of MCFK01009806.1, read as the reverse complement.
TAGATGTTACATTTTGATATCATAATATTAAGTATGTAACAATAATAGATCTGATATGATATCAACTCTTTCAAGAAAACTGAAAACATAATTTGGTTCTAGGACAGAACTTTAAAGAACAACAAATTAAATCGAAACACTACTATTTTTTCGTGGCGTTCCTTCCCAAAGATTAGATCGAACGTTCAAACTGCTGTTTGAAAAAATTATTCTGAGTTACTTCTTTGGCCATTCTTTCTAAGACAGTTCCGAATCATGTAAAGCTTATGATGAATGAGTATTTTAGTGGTTTTGCCATCTAATTCATGATATGTGCAAATGCTTCATAATCTAGCCAAGCAAATGTATATAGATTGGAAATATCGAAGAGTTAATGACCGCCAGATAAGAGGAAATATAACGTGGAGATATTCAATGGTCAATCTGGGATACAGACTTCAAATGAACAAGTGAATCTACACATTATATATGTAATTTAAAGCGGTGGGGTTTCGAGGCCGTGGTGTTCTTTAGGCTGTATAGTCTCGTCTAGTATTGTGTGTGAATATGTCTTGAGCAAAACTCAGTATCTACTTCAAGATGATCTCAAGATAGGGTGGTGTGAAGGGGTTCTGGATCATGCAAGTAGAACATTTAGTTATTTGCTAGTAAAATCGTATTTCGATCGCCACCAGACTTTGCTATAAAATCCCAAGCATTATGAGACATGTATCAGAGCTTTTGAATTTCTAATATTAGGGGTTGATATAGGGAATAGATATTTCTGTTGAGTTTTATTTTATAAGTATTCCATTATACATGATTCCCATCACATGCTACTAGTTCAAGATTGGACTATTTAGTGGATGAAGAAGAGGGAGACTGATACTTTGTCAGCTTGTTCTTTGGATTTTTAATTCAACTGGTAAAGCTTTTAATAAGAGCAACATATAGAATAGATATACAAATATGTAAAACATAGAGTGTAATAGTTATCTTGCAATGTATATGAAAATTGCGACTTACTGGAACTTAATTTAAAAAACATAAGCTTGCCCTCGATGACTGATTGATTTCTAGCAATATGATAGCCAAAGCAGTCTTATTTTGTTCTTCATATTTGTCAATGCTATTTTCAAAGTCTTTTTCTCAATGCGATGATGAATTTAACTTAAGGGTAATAATATTTTTACCCAAAGAGAGTTTTCGCAAAGCATAATTTGATCATTGAGTTAAAAATCATGCTGAGCTGTACTTAATACATGCTTGAGATGAAGGAATAACTTAATTTATCATCAATCAGTGTGTAATGAGGGTGACTTCATCAGCTATATCAACTAAGTGTGAGTATTTCATTAATTACGGTGCGATTTCAAAATGAAAGGTTTTTGACTTCAGTTTCCTTGAATCTAACTCTTTTTGCCAATTTTCGCTCTTTAAGAATTTTCTTTGCATTGTGGGGGAGATTTCTTCTTTCTCTTCGTAAACTTCGGGCGTCTTTCGCTTCTTGATCACGATAAGCTGCCAGTTGTTTCTTTCTTTTTTCCATTCTTATGTATGATTCCATAGGAGTTGGTCGGAATCCGATACCATTGATACCTTCCCCATCATCTTCAGGGTCTATTACATCGTAGCCTGTAATTTCATCTTCTTGCCAAGTCAATGCCGCTCGAACTGGATCTACGATTATTATACCGTTATCTTTTAGATTAATGGCATCAATAGATGGGTTTATTCGCGTTGACCCTAATATCTGGGTATTATCACATTCGTTAGCTTTCAATTTTGAAGCTAGATGGCCGTTTTGGTTCGACGATAAAGACTGTTTCTTTAAATTTTCTTTGGGCTTTGGCACTAGACTCTCATCTAGAGGTTTTTGGTTCTTATTATATGGTGTAAGGGAATTTATTTTGTCGATGAATACCAAATTATTTGCTCTCTGAGGATTTGCGGAAATTGAAGTTTGCCACGAATCTTTCTCCAGTTTAGCTTTGATGTGTGATGTTGATAGTATTTTCATGTCTTCACAATCATTTTCTTGGTAAATTTCCTCAATTTGGTGGTTCCTGAGCTTCATTTTATTTGTTGTTGAGCTTTGTTTTTTAACACTACTAAAACCGTGGTCTAATGTAACTTTTTTACTTGGCTCTAGACATGATTCAACAGCGCTGTTACCCGTTGAAAATTTAAATTGTTTTTGTGCTACTGTTGGAGATGATGGAACATAAAAAAAGCTTGAGCTGTTTTCTGTTGGCGCAATTCTTGGGTCGCTACTTTCTTCGGACAATGCCAGCTCAGAAAAATATTGATTGACAAGCATTTTTTCAGTTACTTATCAATAAAGAAAGGTGAGAATAGAATGAAATGGGTAACAACAAAATCTTGTGATATTTGCTAGTAAAATAAGATGTGGTTTTGGAATAATTTAGTTAGACAGTATTGTGAAATATAATGCGCGTAGAGAGTAATTGTTGCCATGGGAGATAAGCTTCGGTATTGCGGAATTCAGAGCTTTAAGAGAGGTTTGGGATAATAATCGCAGTTACATTACTAATCCAAGCATCTATAATTTAATTGGCTCATAATCAATAGTAGCCAATAATATCACAGGATTTAAAGGCCAATGAGACAACAATACTCTAAACTCCAAAATATGGTCCCCTGCCAGAATTACTTCATTTTTTCAGGTATCAAATTAATTTTTGCACTAGAACTTTTCACCTTCAGCACGCCTTCTATAAGTCTAGATAAGTCAATAAATTTTGAAGCTGGCTTTAGTAATTTCTGATCATAAATGAAGTCGAAAAACTTAAATTCTCGTGGAGATTTACACAATGAATTGATTTCGGAGTGAAGCTATTGTTACTCACTGCCAAGCCGGGCAAATTTATCCGCCGCATATGAGGGGTAAAAATAAGTCCAGCTCTGGTTGATAATTTCCTAATGTGAACATTAGAGGGGTATAAAAAAATGCACTGTGACGTAAGCTAAAAACTTTGTCGGCTGGCTTATTTATTATCTGGCCTGATATTACGTACTAGCTTACTGTCGCGTCTATCTCGCGTTGATGTATTACATAAATCTCATACTCGTCATATTAAGTTTGTCTTTCTGTGTAAACACCTTATCTACGACACTATTTTTTAACTTACAATCTTACAAACCTCCATTGGACATAACTAAACTAGTTTTCAGTACAGAGCCTACTAACTAGTGTTCGAATCGTGGTACAATCCGCGCCTCGAATGAATTTCTCGTAAATAAAAAGGGCCAGCCTTATAAAACCTGTAATAGACACTTCAAGAAGCGCAAACAGCCCACTTTAGATCTATGGGATGACTTTTTGAAAGAAATTGGAGATTGGGAAAAGTCAGTAGGACTTGTATTATTAGAATGATATTCGAGTCGAGCTGATCAAGAATTGTTATTGTCTTAAAATAATAAACTGGACATCAATAATGTTTTCTACATGGAGCATCGTGCCGTTATTTTCGGGTTAGAGCTAAAATTTTTGGAGGATAGTACATTTGATAAGTCGGACTTTAATGTAATGGAGCCATGGACCTTTTGGCTCAACTCATTTGGCATAGTGGTGGTTTTCAATTCAGAAGAAGAAAAGGTGCCGGCTCTTGCTCTTTAACAGTTTCTTTTTTTGTGCCCAAGATAAAGCCTGCTTTTAGCCGTACTTCGTCAACAAACGTGCGAGATAGGAATCAAATGGATCGGTTTCTTTTTGGAGCAAGCTCATCATAAAGCCATCTTTTGGTAGGAGAATAATAAGCCTTAGATTATGCAATATTTATCAAATCCCATATACGGATATACATCTAACAGAAGAGATCCTTGAGTTTATAGAGAGCAAAAGCCAATATCGTTCCCCTGCTGAGATTTATCAGAGATTTGAGGATTTGAAAATCCTTGGATTCAAGCTCTCGGTCCAGACCCAAATCTATTACTTGTGGTAAAAGGTAATTCTGAATGCTAGTAATGGCATGAAAACTAATTAAAGTCCGCAACATTACTGCTGCAGGAAAATTGCGAAGATCACTCCCAACTTGATTCCTCCCAACTTGATTCAACTTGTTTTTGCCAAATTTTCAGAGCCATTAGAAGTATTTAGTAATAAATTTTATAAAATTTAAGTTTTGATGAGATGTTTCCCAATCGTTTGGCAAATTTGAATTGAATTACTTATATAAAACTTGAAGTTTAGATATGAATATTCCAAGAGGTAACGCGGGGGTTAAATTTTATTAGTGTAAAAAGGTATGGAAGATTATCAGTATGATTATCTTAAAAGGAGTTTGAATTAATGATGTGATATGTTAAAATCTAATAAAGATACAATCAAACGAACTATGTGTATGTTGATGTAAATTATTCATAAAAATACTAGAATTTGGCCTGCTCCTCGGGCACCGAGGAGCCTAGGTTAGTGATGGAGGTTGTGGTGGTGATGTCTCTCCTATATGCTGTGGTATCGGATGTGTGGTGTTGTGGTGCTGAGGTGTTGTGTTGTGAAGTAATCAATGTCAGATGTGGGGCTGTTGTCGCGACTTTCGATTGCTTCACCAGACCCCGCATGTAATAATAACCTATTTCTTGAATATCAAAACCTTTGGTTTTAATTTACCAAATGGGTAATCAAGTTGTTTTGACCTTCAATTGCTCCAACATATTTTCTTAAAATTATATACTGCATTTAATACATACAGTCCCCAAATATTCCCCTCCCTATGTAATTATTCATCTGTTTATGTGGAACAAATTTATTATGGTTTGTCGATGTTGAGGAACGAATCTCCTTCTCTCCTTGCTTGCTGCGATTTCTCGATTTTGAATCCTTAGTTTCATAGGATTGATAATGTTTCAATTTTGACTACGAATAAATTTTGGAAATTTCGTTCATTGTACGATGAAGTCATATTATTAAAATTTATACTGTAACTGTTTATTGCTTATATAATTTTTATGAGATATCTTTGCTTTTGCTTCGCCGATTATTGTTACGCTATTTTTATTAATAAAATCTACAATCAATAATTGATACTAAATGAAATTATCATTATTATCTGAATGACTTAAATTTGCTGAGTTTGGAGCGGAAAGTATCGAATGGAAAACTACCATCCATTATTTTAAGTGTTTTTTTTATTTGTCGCGTCACTTGATAGTGATAGATGTTAGTTTTGAGTTAGGATCTTTGAGTCTAATATCTTGGGGTTATTGATCCATACGATAGATAGCACATAATTTCCAAAAGCATGTGTTATTGTTGGAACCATTGAGTGTCGTTATCTGTCAATTCGAGGACATTGTGTCCTTGATAGAGCCTTAGTAGTTCTGAATGCATTCATGTTAATATCAGTAAATAGTCCTATTGGTATTAAGTGAAAAACCTGAAATTGCAAAAGTATGGGTGAAAAGTATTAGTATCAAATCACTGAGTTACCATCAGAAGGAGGATTGACGTATTAATTACAGTCATTCTTCCCTACCTCCACAGAATACAGAATTTCAAAACAAAGCAGTTGCCAACTAATATTTATCAGGGACTTATATTCTAACCTTGTGGTGAGACTTTGTCATCAATCCACCGGAAAGAATACTTAGGTCTCAATGAATATCAGTTAGATTAGTCATTTATCAAATTTGGTAAAGATTCGAAACCTAGGTCTGAGAGGCCCTAATAGAATAGCTAGAATTCTAGGAATTCAGAACCATCAGTTTTGTTTATGGTTGCTTCACATAAAGTTTTCATGAACGGGGAAGAAACAAATTACCTAAAGTAGTCTGTCTGTCTCTTATTGTGGATTTCTTTCCAGACGCTTGTGTCAATCAATCGCTTGATGAGTCATCAAATATATCCAAGTCAGTCAGTCAAGTGCGGAAATAAAAAGCTTATCCCCTGCAATCTAGAATACAGTATATGATATTCTCCCAAGTACTCTATGTTACGTTACGATAATGGTTAGCAAAATTTGGTGGACTTGTTGATACTTGAATCCTCAAACATCTGCTTGATCATTTTAGAAACTAACTCTCGAAATAATGTGGCCTTTGCGATTTCAAAGCGCCACAATAATTTCAGTATCTTGTTATTTACACATTACAAAGACGATTAATGTCTTATTTGTTATACCTCCGAACGCCAAATTATTTTCCATTTCATTCTCCATCCCCCTCCTTTACCATAATTTTGATGAGAGAAATTATTCTACTAATTACAGTGATATCTACCTGCTAACACCAGGTAAAGACAGGGTTTTTACTTTTCACCGTCTCTAGTCGCTCAACGATAACTTTTAAATGATTTCCTTCCATCCCCTCTGCTGCTGCATATCCCAAATCACCCTCCAAATCTTCACCTCCGTAATTGAAAGAATTTACAGTTGTTCTGTAATTGAATGAAAATCTTCGACAAATTTGAGGATCATGAACTTGTTCTCTTGACGGACCATCATAACTCATTCGATTCAGAGAAAGCTTCATAGATGGTCGAGTAGAAAGCTTAAAAGTGTCTTGATTCTGTTGTTCATCGGGGTTAGTATTAAAGTTTTTTACATGTGTTGAATCTACATGTACGGAGCAATTCTCATCTCCCGTAGGTGGGCATGCAAGTTCAAATCGATTTGCATTTGGTAATTCACAAGGTGAAGTTATTAGTCCTGATAAATCGGGCTGCGCTACCGATGAATTAGCAGCACTAATATCCATTTCTTCTTGAAGTACTTGATCATGTCGGCGACGCATTTCTCCAGACGGCATTTTCATAGGAATTGCAATTGGTATATCGACCAAATCATCCCAAACACATACCCTTGCTCTTCTTGTCAACTCGAGAGGGCCATGATCGACCATTTTCAGGGTTTCAACCACATTCCAAGCTTGTCCTTTCATTACAGCAATTTGCCTTGCAAACATTCGCTCTTTGAAGTCAACATCTTGACTAAATACTTTTCTAAGTTCCATTTGAGTCTCACTCCACCATTGTTTAGATGTCAATAGGGGTAGGAAGTGATCACGAGTCTTTTTTGAAAATGGTTGGCCAATGAGGGAAACTGGTAAAAATAACCAGCCAAAGGGAAAGCTCCTCCATGCATCTGGATGTTTCCAAGGCCACGATAAACTATTATCTATAGCTCCAATAGATATTTTGGAGCTTCTTGAAGTTTTTGGAGTTGCCGATGTACTATCTGCCTTCATAGGTCTTTGCTGCCGATAAGGTCCAGATTCAGAGGTACCGTCGGTAGAAATGAGACTTGGAGATGCTCCTGTCTCATCAGTAGTTTTCTGTGGAGGAAGTTCAGCAGAAATTGAGATATTTTCTTTTTGATGATCAACCTTAATCATCCAGTTATCCAACCCACGATCTGTATTTCGCATAATATAGTCCAGTACAACAAGCTTTTCAAGCTCTTCACGAAATGATTGTTTTAAATTGTCTGTCCAGGAAAAACGCCTACTTTTCCGTTTACTAGACGTTTCTGTATCTGGTTCGTCATCCTCATCATCCGATACCAAGTCTCTACACGTTTCCCAAACCTTTGATCGTTTTTGTGTTGCCTCTACAGGTCTATAATCGCTTCCAGTATTGTCAGGCCAAGCATGCTCTCGTAGAAAAATATTTGCATCTTTGTAACCTTCTAGAAATACTTGGAAACTTCCTACTTTTGGCGGAAAGGGCTTTTTTCGTTTAATGAAGTTTCTTCGGTGCCAGAAATCGTAGTGAAATGATTTGGATGAAAGATGTACAATATCTGTAAATGGAACAAGGTGGGTTCGTAAGCGACAGTCTAAGGTATAGGCTGCTGCTTCGGAGACGTAACTTAAATTAGGTATAAGACATGCCCTACCAAAGAAACATGGAAAAAGATTCCTGTGAATCCACTTATTCCATTTAGCTTCGAAATCTGTTAGCTTTTTATTTGTTTGAACAGGTAAGGTCTTACGGTTTCCTGCAGCGTATGGTTCTTCGTCTTTTGGTTTAAAGACGCCAACAATTTTGCCATCTGTATTTCGCGCAAAATAACTTCCCGAACTCCCTTGTGTGATCATCTTCGGATGTATTCCTTTCTCAATAGCAACTCTTACGCTCTCAACAATTTCATCAAACTTTTGTTTCGACATGCGCCCCTCTCCATCTTTTAATGCCAGCATTTCTGCTGCCGCAGGCCGTATTCCATCAGGGGCTTGGAAGACAGAATGATATATTTCGAGTTTTTCCTCGTCTTTTGTCTTGCCTTTCACCTTGTTACTCTTGAATTTAGAGGTGATTTCATCTGCCCATCTTTCTAGTCTCGCATTTATTGCCCTAACATCTACCCCTGATGAGTTACTCCTGGTAGTTTTCCGAATTCGAAATCTTTTGATGTTGTCCGGGGGTTTATTCTCATCAGAAATTTTTATACTGTGGTTACCCGAATAAGTGGATGAAAATTGTGGGAGAGATGCAGGCTGTATTGAAGCATAACCGTTTACAAGATCATCGTCTAAGTCAGACTCTTCTTCTTCCGCCTGAGCAATTCGAGCATAGCCCGTAGTTTGAGGTCGGTCCCTCGGCATTCTTAATTGACTACCGAATAATCTGCATTGCTGATTGTGTTCGAGAAGTTATGTTCAAATTGTGATATGCTAATTTACTGGGAGATAAATCAACGATGCCAATTTGGCTCAGAAAGATTTCTGCTTACGTCAGTAAAAACCCTAAGAACAATTTGTAAGTGTCACGTTATACATTTAACAAAACGTAATTTTTCTTTGAACATCAGTTAAGATGAGCCTAGATTTTTGAGCTACTCGCACATTTACACTACACATCTCATCAATTGGAATGATACAAAACTCCCACCACTGGCACAAAAAATCCCTATCTTTCACCTATTTTGAGATCCTAAGTTTTATCTTGTTGCTCTTATCCGCTCTCTTGGAGCAATGGCGGACGATGTTGAAATGAACGTCGACTGGTCCGTCCCTGTGACGCCTACGCATCCGTCACAGTCTGATCCTTTCACCCCGTCGCAATCTCCCAACTGTAGACCACGTAAGAAAATAANNTATAGAAAATACACCGGCAATTGCATGCTCTCTTCCCATGACGACACCACGAGCCAATCACTCAAAAAACCCGGAGGAACTAAACCACCAGATGCCTTCAAAAACACTACTCGAAGCGACCACAATTACCTTTGACGTTGTTTCTGAAGCGCTCCAAACCAAACAAACAGTATTTACAGCCATCGCACAAGCACTGGACCAAGCAATTTCTAGTTTTCAACAATCACCTTTCGAGAATATCGCCCAGAAGTTGGCATCAAACATAGCAGACACAATCCGACGGTTT
>MCFK01009805.1:0-11067 GCA_003610855.1 Erysiphe neolycopersici | reverse complement strand
AGCTCTCATAGTGGAGAAGGGGAAATTAAAGGCTGTACCTCTGTCTATGAATTACCCGAAAATATAGGATAACGGTTGCCTAACGAAGTCTTTACATCCACTACTAGCTCATAGATTCTTTACATATCAATCGTCACGAACACGATTAGACATGCTATTGCCTCTATGTAGAGTTTTTATCACCTCTTTTTAGATAAGAATTCACAATGCCGGAACCCTCCCCCGCGCAAGATGGCGGTGGAATCAAAGTAAGAATGCATCTTTTTGCTCTTAAAATTACCAATTACTAATATAATTAAGTCTACTATCAAGTCTGTCCTTCAGGGTCTCCTGATTATGATGGGAATTCAATTTATCATTGGGCAATTCTCTGGGAAAAAGTCAAGCACGGGTATTTCTTACAATCTTTCAGGCAACAGTATAGGTAGTGAAGACGGTGCCTCTAAATTTGAGTCTTACTATTCAAGCCCTAAAGACTCGAATAATGGTATGAAATTAAATTCTTTTCCAAATCAAATCGCACCAATCTGGCCTGGGAATACATTGTTAGATATAGTAATTACTATATCGCCAAACTTCAAACCTGAGCCTATATTCGAAACTAAAGAACAAAATGTTGTCTTGAATGAAACTGCTTTTCGATTTGGAGATTACAATGACGAGAGAGAAATTAATGTTTCTTTTGATGTTCCAAGAGAGCTTCAAAATAATGGTACACTGTGGGGGCATTTTTTTATAGGTATTAGTGGGGAAAATCTTGACCCTTTTGCCTCAAATTACAATGCAAAGCGGTCGTTTCATTTCGATTGGCCACTGACACAATATCTCAATCGGAAGAAAATGAGAAAAGAAAAAAATCTCTTAGCTAAATCTGACAATAATGAAGAAGAGCCTGTTGAAGAGGAACATTTGCTAAAAACAACGATTATTTCGCATTACCACCCAAATTTTACAATTTCTTTCATTCCAGATACCGGGGTCCTAGCTTTTCCTAGAATTCACCCAGCTATGAAACAATATTTCCATCTTAAGAGCAGTGATGCAATTGATGGGACTTACCCCCAAGGGTGGTATTACCCTGTACTCTTTGTTAATACATTCTGGCAATTGAAAAGCCACATGATTTCTTTAAACTCAACTGTAAATCGCCTACCTCTTAATATCAAGCTAAATAATATGGCCAATTGGAAGTTTGGCATCCTTTCAAGTCTTGACCATGGTGCCAAGCAGGCTGCCAAAGCATCTACACAAGGTATTTTCCCCACTGAATTTTTCCTTTTTTAAGCTGAAAAATCTTCAAGGCACCTCTTTTTCAGGAGGTGGAGATGGCAGCGAGCTGGAAATGATTAAAGAAGTTCTCCTTGATACCAATCCCTATCTCCTTGCCACCACTGTGGCAGTAAGTATAGTACATATGATTTTTGAGATGCTTGCTTTTAAGTCAGATATAAGTCATTATCGCAACAAGAAGAATAACGTCGGTATTTCAATACGCTCTATTCTTGGAAATGTTTTTATGCAGGCTGTAATTTTACTCTATCTTCTTGATAATAACGAGAATACTAGTTGGATGATTCTTCTATCCCAGGGAATGGGCATACTTTTAGAACTCTGGAAAATCACAACCATTGTCAATATATGTGTTCGCCCTTCTGATAACATTTTCGGATTTAAGGTTGCATTTGAAGATAAACACACCCTCTCTATCACAGAAGAAAAAACTAAGGAATATGATGCAGTGGCGTTCAAATATCTATACATGGTGGCCATTCCACTTCTTCTCGCCTACGCTGCTTATTCCTTAGCATACGAAACTCACCGATCTTGGTATTCATTCATCATTGCAACCCTTGTGGGATCAGTTTATGCCTATGGATTCCTTATGATGGTACCTTCCCTCTACATCAATTATCGCCTCAAATCTGTTGCTCACATGCCTGCTAAGGCAATGACATATAAATTTCTCAATACATTTATTGATGATTTATTTGCTTTTACCATCAAAATGCCAACGCTCCATCGGATCGCTACTCTCCGCGACGATCTTATTTTCTTTGTCTACTTATATCAGAGCTGGAAGTATAAAACAGATTACACCAGAGTCAATGAGTTTGGTCAAACTTGCGACGATTTGGATGTGAATTCTACTGCTATTAAGTCATTGGAAACGTCGCCTGAATCGGATAAAATCTCAACTGAATCTATTGAAAAGTCAAATCGTATTACTCCAAATAATGTACCCATTACAGATTGATATCCAGATCTTCGTTTATTTTTTGTAAAAAGAAAGAAAATATCTGTACTTTTGAAGAAAATTTTTAGATTTGTCTTATTCTGTATACTAAGGATTTAGTAAAAAAATGATTACCTAGCGCTCGAAATTGATATTACATAAGCATGAATGTATTCGCTGTTTTTATTCCTTCTCATACTATAAAATATGTTAGGCATAGAACAGAATTCTTCATGTAGCTATCTTTTAGGTCCTGCGTTATACGTCCTGTATTAATCCCCTTGTCCGATCCAATGCTTTTTGGAATAACCCAAGTACATCGTGCAAAATTGCACTGGAATAAATCTGAAATACAAATCTTTTTGTTATCAACGGTTATTATGTATAGGACTCATCATTTATAAAGTATCTTTTGAAGCTGTATCAAATTGAACTAGCTACCAAATTGAAAACCATAAAAAATGAAGATCTTAAACTCTTTCTGGACCTTTCAGTCACCTGTTTCATGGCATATTGTTAGTCTTCATATATATTCCCTTAGACCGGCTCCATGTTGGTTGGCAACCTTGATTTTTTTGTGTTCCAGCGGTTCAAGTTCGTCTCTTAATTAAGAAGAAATGATAATAATTTGAATGACCAAGACCCTAAATGTTATTCAACACTCTGTAAAAAGATACAAATATATTTAATTTCCGATACTTTAAAAGAAAATCAAGACAATCCAGCTGGAGGTATAACACCCTGTAGGGCTGCTACTGCCTGTGAAGCATTTATATCAGCTTGATGTATTACTCCTTGTAAAATGGTCTTTTCTTCCGGGGTTAAGACTTTTATTAATGATTCATAAAGAGGTAATTGCTCTTGTTGAAGTTCTGTAAATATTAGTGAAAGCAATGATTAGACGTATGAGTGTCGAATTATACTTAATAATGCATCTCTAAAGAGTACATAAGGCTCGATTCGATCAAGAATAGTTTCAAGCAAGGACTCTTCCCCAAGCTCATCATCAGATTCGAGGGTTTCAAGATTTTTGAAATTTTGGGCTTCCTCATTCAAGTAATTAATATACGCATTCTTATCATCTTTGTCGTCGTTATCGTCATCTGCTTCACCTTCATCATTCCAAGCAGTATCGTCCCTATTCCACTCATCATCTTCGTCATCAGCATACTGGTTTTCCAAGGAGTAGTCTTCTCGTAAAGCTTCTTCTCGAACTTTGAAAATATTAGCAAATTGCAATTTAAGAATTAGAAAATTATTTTACTCTTGGTGGCCGCTGGGAGTGTTTGAAAAAGTCGGATTATACCCTATAGTTATTATTAATTAATGTTATGTGAAGTTATTTTAAGGGTGTGCTGATAACTTACCTGTAATAGCCTAGGCCAACCCTGCTGAACACTTATAGGGACTTGATCAGGACTAAGAATAAGTAGTGAAACAATAGCAGCAATTGATAATTTTTTGTCATGAACTCTTGGGAAGCTATCGATGCTTGAAAACCAGAGACCGAAAAACTTGCTCGCTAAGGCTTTCGATTCTAATGCGTGAAGAGCTAGTGCCTGAAAGGTTTCAATAAACATAAGACGTGATTAGAGGATAAACGTACTGGGTTATAATAAATTGCATTAATAATCATCTCCATTAGGTGTAATTTATAAGCCTTGGATTTCGCCTCGTTATTTGTGAGCATACGCATCCCAATTTCAATCTGCCAGTAATTAGAAGGTTTTAAAATTTCGCATTCAGGATATGATCTTACGAAAGCTAGGACATATTGATCAATATGACCTCGCAAATTCAACATTATTCCTTCAGCTAGTCTGCAAGCACAAATTCTATCCACACCACCAACTTTTGAATCTGAGAACATATCGTTGACCATGCTGAATATGGCTTCGAGGTATTGAGGGTTTTCAATAAGATGTGGTGCACCATATTGGACAAAGTTGTCGAGGGCTGGTAGCATATCTTCCAAATAAAGTTCAGCTCCGGCTTTAAAGGTTGTATGGATCAACTCAAATGCCTGCCACATAGTTGGGGAAATTGATTTCGCAGCAAAAGTACAGCTATCGATTATCTCGAACACTTCATTATAAAGATCTATACAGTTAAGCAACTAGTATATCACTGTGAGTAGGTAATATCTGACCATATAGTTTATTTTCAAGGGTAACCTTTATAACAGGCATTAAAATTGATTCCATATGAAGAAGAACATCTGGAGTACTCTCTAGAGTGAGAATAAGAGTCCCAATAGTCTGTAATACACCTAATGCAGTTATACTTTTGTCATCTAAATACTCACCGTAAATTTCATTATCATCATCATGTTTATCGTTCTTTTCAAGGAGCTCTCGTATAATCCTAAGATATGTATCACGTAATTGTTCACTTAGAGCAAGGGCGAAAGGAGTTAACTCTGTGGCGAAAACTTCAACAAAATCCTCCATAACATTCGACAAAGCATCAACATCAACTTCATTTGCAAGCTTGAGAAGTTGTTGCATTATCTGAGGAATATTTTGTTGCATGCTTGTTCGAATGACATCATGTCTAATGAGTGGTTGAAGTGCGAGGGCAGCTTCAACACGTACCGGGAGAGCTGAATCTGTCATACATTCCAAAATTTTGTGGTAGATAGTTAGAAGATTATTAGAATCCTTGAACTCAAGTTGTTCAAACTTCTCAACGGTATTGCAAGCTCGGGCACGTAAGTAGCCATGCTGACTTTGAAAGTCTGGAAAAACAAACCGAACAAGGAAATATTCGACTTGCTCAGCTATGGGGCTTTTCTTCCCTAGTATAACCCCTGATAGCGTTCCAATCATTCGAAGAGCTCCTTCTTTCGCAATGTGATTTTTCTTTTCATCCTCAGTAGTTTCATATTCACTAACAATCTTATTTACAAAAGTGAGTATAGTAAACGTATGTTTTCTTCTCATTTTAGTGAGAGTCACCAAAAAATTGGTAGCGGCGACGTCTGGAGAGGATGTCTCCTCAAAATAATTAAGCTTGTGATGAAGATACTCCTCAGGATCGGTATCAAAGTTTTCAATGTCATCTGGAGAGAGACACATAATAGGAAAGATAACATGTGTGATAAGAGAATCAAGATGTGGTTTTAAATGATTCCACATTTCCTTAGATTTGACACATTCATCAAGGAATGCTAATGTGTATGATAAACAGGGCCGACTCAGCCAAATAGATCTCTCAACCCATTTCTCAATCTGTTGGAGATATCCCTTGAGAATTTCAGGAGCAATATTGAGAATAAAATTATTGGCAAATTCTGTATAATTTTCACCATTTCCCTTGTGTAAGGCTGCTGGATTTCCATATCTGAGGTAATTAATTAGCAGAGTAAAAGAAATTGATTACATTTACTGTACCGTACGAATATTCGATTGAGATTAAAGTATGCCCATTTTTTTGCCTTGAACCAGTGACTTGCTTCCCGTTCGGCTAAATCTTCCGGTAAAGCAGCGATTGGAAATTCTTTAGAAACAGTCTGTAAAAACAAAGAGCACCACCCGATTATGACAGGTTGTTCTCTAAGGAGCGAAGCTAAGTCAAACTATCATTTATAAGCCCAGCTTCATAGAAAGAGATTCGCATGGAGTTAAACTTACAAACGTCGCGTGTTTATAAGTTTTGAGAACAGTATGTAGCATTTCTCCTACTTCCTCGCTAGACTCATTCAGCAAACCTTGTCCTATCTCTAAGAGTCTCGGAAAAGTGGCAGTAACGATCTTATCAAAATCCGACCGGCTTTCTCCAGTTTTGAAGCGGAAAACACGACAAAGAGCAAGAAGACATTGAAGGCCTGCTATAATTGATGAAACCTCGTTTGTGTTGAGGAGTTGAACAGTGAGAGTGACAAAAGAGGGCCATTTTTCAGGGAAATCGAAATGAAGAGTTTTTTGTAGGATCGGGATGAGTTGTTGTCGAATCTGAGATGGCGAAGAAGCAAGAAGAGGAATCAGGCGTTCTCGAAATCGCTGCTTTTCGTCATCTGGAATGGGTTTGCTCTGTTGGGTAGAATTGGAATCTATCGACCATGCTCTACTGACGCGATTTTTAAGATAAACAACCGCTGGTTACTATAAGTCAGATGAGATCGAGGATTACATTTGTGGCTTAGCATACTTGACATGCGAATTGGAGGCTCTTGTTCTGCCTGTAAAATATCGACAAGTGCATCGGTAAAGCCAGGATGCTCTTCGGCCTATCAATACTGTGGTCAATATAAATTACCAAAGGGTTTTACAGTTGTAGACGGCTTACTGCTTTTAACTCAAGCTCAGCACGACGTCGAACATCTGCATCTGCATCGAGGGTCGCAACAATGCGACTGCGCAATCCAGCGGCATTCATATCTGGACTGTAAAAGCGCCGTCGGGTGTGAGCCCGGTAAATAGTTGCACGGTCAAGGAAAAGAAATGTGATTGAGTCTTGTGGTAAGGGGTATTAATTTATTGACCTAACTAGCATATTTTATTATACTTTTAATCGAGGCGCTGACAACTCGCTTGGGATGAGGGGCTGATCTCTCTGGTGAGTGAGTACAAACAAATTTGTGCGCTGCTCAAGTCAAAGGATTATTTAAAGCCCTAGCAATAAACCATTCAAATTTCATCCAATTATGGTGGAAAAGAGTAAACCATCAGCTCACTCATTTTTGAAAGCTTTACCAATTCCTTTTTTTTTGTGTAGTAGAGAATCCTCCAATTTAATTTCAAGTAGCGGAGGATTTATCTAAATGGGATGCTTCAGCAGTGCAAAATCATCTATAATTATCCTGGAGTAACTTCTTGTGAGAATTTTAAGCGCCGTCATACAAGCTTTAAACTATCATGATAGACAATGTATGTTGGACAAGACGAGTCGTCTTATTCCTCAAATTTATGTCTTAGAAATGTGCAAACTGACTACTCTGGCCAGCTTAGTAAGACGTCCAATCTTTCAACATTTGATGTTCATGCTGTTTGATGGGTAATATTTATCCTGATCAACTTCGAACGACGAAAAAAATGCTCATTAAATTGATCCTTCAAACAGTTTTGACTCAAATGATAAGCTTATTTTGCGGGTATGAAGGAGAAAGATATAAAACACATTTTCGATGAGAAGACACACTTCTACTGCAAAGCTATCAAATCTTCATGAGAAGTAGGCATTTCTTCCCCGTTTGATACGATGCAATGAAATGTAATATAACGAGATGTGAATTTATAGTAAGTAGTATTTGAGTCTGATTCGGGCATTTCAAAACGAAGGTGTTACCCGCTGTTTCATTTCTCTCCCATTCCTTAGGAACTTAAGATCCAAATCTTTTAACTTACTAGGAATAGCCATTCAACTTGGATTTTATCCACTGAGATTTAATTTCTCTTCATTTCCAAGACTTCAAAGTCGGGATGAGATTGATATCTTCAAACCACATAACGCAATTACATGACGGATATTTTCTTTACAAAGATTGATGTCTACCCGGCTTAACGAAAAGCCAGGATCCGATATGTATTTTTCTGTAAAGTGTAGTAATTTATTATCTAAACGTGTAATGTCATCATTCATGATAGATTGTAAGATCTCTTCCTAGTTTTGATCATTTCGTCCCAAAGTCTTCTAGGAGCATAATCTCGGAGTACATAGCGTATCAATCAGCTATTAATGTTATTTTCAAATAGCCTCCGACTAAAACCCTGTCTTATATAGCCAGACTCAATTAAAAAACTTAGAATATATAAGCTTAATTTATATAGACTGTGTATTTCTGAAATTCGTGCATCAATTTTAAAAATTCATCTGGAGTCAGAGCAGATGCTATGAGGTCGTCATTGATTCTCTACTGAAACTGAGATTATGGCTCTTTCACTTGCAGCTCGACAACTCATTTGGATTGTACGTGGAATAGGTTAATTCATGGGAAAATAATATACCTCCATCTCTGTTATCTGACAACATGACCGCCATCTATCTCGCTCACAATCCAAGACTCAATGACACAATATATGTCATATCACTTTATGAGAGAATGAATTGAAGATGGATCCATTACGGCTCTACACAATCTAACAGCTGAAATCTGGCGGGTATTTAAACAATGGCTTTACCTTATCCAAGATCAAGCCACTTATGCACCTGCATATACGGTACAAAAAAATAACTCTCCACTTAAGACTTGTAAATTCATCTCTCAATAATGAGTCTAACAACTTATTTAAATCCACATATGTATTTCTAATAATGCACTGATTTAGATGCTAGTGAATATGCTGAAAGCTTTATAACGTAGTTTTCTTCCTAATTTTGGACACCTTTCGTGAGTAAGAGAATAGCCAGGTAAAATTAGGTCTAAAGTCATAGGCTGGTAGAATTGTTAGACAAATAAATTTATATTTGAAACATAAGCATGACTAAATAGATCTAGCAATGGACGACCCATATTTCTGTCGGCAATTCAGTCAAGTGAGCAATGCAAGATACAAGACACTACTTACACGTACAATCTCTCCACTAAGTAATAGCAGACGACTCATCTCAAAAGAAAATCACATGAATTGCTTAATACAACACAGAATATATTCATTAATCTATACTTCAAAAACCATCCTTCTTAACAACAATCCACATCAGTATCTATTGAGTTCTTGGCGCCGCCAGGTTCAAGGCATGCACTGCTCCCCGACCACCCCCCCGATACTGGAAATCGCATTACCAAACACAAAGCGACGATTTGCAAGCCCAGCTCTAGCTCTAAATCTAGCCGCTTATATTCCTATACTACTGAAGCCCTCCGTAAATTTGAGGCGATCGAGAAAACACTAGAGTCCCAACACCCAGCAAAAGATATTATTGAACCGATGGAGATTCAAGTTGAGACCGCGGCTGGAAAAACCTCCATGGCTGCGATAGATCTATCCCAAGAGCCAGCATTAGTAAACCCAAACGATAAAATAGACATTATGACGACCTCAGGCGTCAAAGAAAACTTCCGTCTGACATCAATCGATCTCCATTACCCCGGACTACATGAAAAACTCTTCGACAAACCCCTCTGCTACGATGACTCCCATCCACTAGCAGGCCCGATTGAAGACGAGCTGTACAACATTACCGACAATGCGACTCAAAGAGTCACAGAAGCCAAACTCACATTCGGACCTATAGCCAATATCCTGGACTACCACTGTAACCAAGCTGCTGGCCCCCACATGCCAGTCAAACAAGCTTCAGCGTTAAAGAATTTTAGTGATGAAATCATACTTGTAACAAGACGTCACTTCGAGGCCTACGTAAGAGGTGTACCTGCCCAGACATGCCATTATGGAAGCAGAGAGGAAAAAATAATTGCAGGCAACAATAACCCAGGAAAGACTAACTCAAAGCCCAGTTATTCCCAGGTTGTAAATCTGAAAACTAAAGATACTCCACCAAACGTGACGCCTGATAATAATGGGCCCCGCTTTAAAAAAAAATATCAAATCTAGTAATGATGATTGTCTCTTTCTCCGCCTTCCTGAGGGAGACAAGCTACGGTCACTTTCGTCCTATGCTTTACTTACCCATTTGAAGGCTAGCCTCGGTTATGACGGTCAGCTTTTGGTTAATGTACAGACAAAAAGTCATGGTTTACCCTCTGCTCAAAAGCTGGCGAGTCCTCCGCCCTAAAAGAGAAGATTTCTTCGATAAGGCTCTTTAACAATGTCACCATCGTAAAGGCAACTTCTTGGACATCTTACAGAATTCAAAACGTCCCCAGGAATAATGGCACTTTAAACGAAGATCTTGAACACCAGCTCTTGCCAGTTACAACAACGGCTTTATCCGATGCAATCTCTGCTGCTATTGGAAGTACGCCAATTTCTATAACACCCTCTCAAGAGAATGACAACAACCCTAACACCTCTTCCATATATTGGATGGTTCATTTTTCTGAGGCACCTGAACATCTTCCCCGAGTTCTTTTCCTCTTTGGATGTCGGACAGTGACTAAAGAACTTCCGCGCCGTCAAGTTACAATCAAATGCTCTCGCTGCTAGCTATAGCATAACAGCCGCTCTTTTGCGTCTTCGCCAAGATGCTGCCTCTGTGGCTCCTCACAGCATACAGAGTCAAACCACGCCAACATATGCTCGGCTCCAGCTTGGCATACATGTCCACCTAAATGCATCCATTGCCACGACCTACATCCTGCAGACTACGAAAAATGCGAGCTTCGTCCTTCCCTCTCAAACAAACCGAAAACCAGAGCACATATAGCTGCTATCAGACAAATCTGTGCAAGGTCACGTCTACTTTCACAAAATGAATTAGGATGTGGCAAAGCCACAGATAAATCTGATCCACAACCTATATGTAGGGTCTCGACACCGAAGCCTAACCAATCTTCTTGCAACACAAACTCAGCCCCACAACCATAATCAAAAAATACTGTTAAATTTGTCCCATTTTTTCATTGAGCCAGCCCCAAAAAGATGATGATCTTGTCGAAAGTGGAATAGTAACATGACTACATTCACTATACTTCAAATACAGTATAGTTTAAACCTTACACTAATTAGCGTAATTAGCGTAATTAGTGGAAACCTTAATTACTTACCTGTATTACTAAGCTATCTGTAATACATCTATTAGATTCTATCAATATCTTCATAGTTCTCGTAGGTTCCCTTCTTCTCTATAGAAACATTTAGAGGTATCTAGATTATACCAGCTTAACGTGGAACCTCTCCAGAACCTTGTATGTATATAGATATATATACCTTTATCTCTTGTAGTTAGATATGAATCAATATATAGAAATAACAAGAAAGATATATACTCAA